>DF237420.1:20810-73661 GCA_000708835.1 Klebsormidium nitens | reverse complement strand
AATCATAACAGATTAGCAGTACAGAGTTTTCCCTTTGGTTCCCATTTGGCGATATGTATGTATGTAAGGCCATACCTGAAAAAGATGCAATATTGTAATTGACTTTCTGGAGAAGAGAATATAACAGATTAGTAGTACAGAGTTTCGCTCATCCGACCCAATTGCCAATATGTATGTATATGAGGCCATACCTGAAAAAGATGCAATTTTGTAATTGACTTTCTGGAGAAGCAAAATCCTCTCTAAAGTAACCTACTCAGGGTGCCCGAGTGCCCGGTGATCGGGTTGGGACCACTTGGGTCCGTTCCCGGCCCCCACCTCAGGTTTTCGACCCCTGGTTCGACCCTCCCGACATTATCACACCTTTAGGCTCTGGGGGGTATGACGTGGCGCGCTGTGATTCGCCCAAGTTTAACACCGAACTTCATTTGGCTTGCTGAACAGATTCAGTCCCGGATCCATCGAGCTCAGGGGACGGCACCAAACGTGCAAGAAAACGCAACGCCACCGCCTCAGGCTCAGCTGCCTAGCTAGCATACAGCTTCTCCCTGTAGTAGCAACTTCACAAGTCAAGGTTGTAAGCTTGAGAGTACGCGTCAGATTAGGATTCTGGGTTCGTCGTCTTCCTCAGGCTGCTCCAAGCGGAATTCCACCAACGCATGCCCTTCGTGCTTCACCCTGCTTTCAGACGATAGTTTCTCTAGATACCTTCAAGACAAGGAAGCAAGAAGGAGGGGCGCACATTAATTTGTGTGCAGCCAGCAGCATTTCCGTCACCAGCTGAGGCGGGCGTTTTCCTCTTGGTAGGTGAAACCATGGGGCCATTAAGTTTCTTCGACGCTGTGCCAGACGAGATTCTAGTTCGCATACTTGTCCTGGCAGCAAAGGATCCCTCAGCCGCGGAGCCGTCTGCTCTACTAGAAGAGCTTTGCAAAGTGAGGACCGTGTGCTCTCGCTTCGACAGGGTTGCTTATCAAGCAGATAGCATCACTTGCCGGCTTGACAGGGCCAAGATAACAGACATGAACGCTCTGCGGTTTCTCCAGAGAAGTCACAGGTTGAAGTCCCTCCGTCTGACCAGTCCCAAGTCGCTGATGAAGCACCCCATCCCGGACACCATGTTTCTCGCAATTTCAGGAGCATGTGCAAATTTGGAGCACTTTGAAACGGTCGGCTGCTCGCTGTCCTGGGAGGGGATGACGCCAGAGTTACTAAGGACCTTGTCTATGTGCCCTCGGCTGAAAACATTCAAGTTTACAGAGTCGTACGCCCAGCTTACTGAGCCGCTGTCAGCCAGGCATCATTTCAACTCCTTGATTGAGCTGTCTCTGACGCAAGCCCTGGTTGAAGACGCGTGCCTCGAAAGCATCATCAAGCAGTGTCCATGTCTTGAAGTACTCAATCTGGACAGAATCTCAGGTCTTACCAGCCCTACAATATTGTCAGACACCTTGAGAAGCGTAGTGCTCAGAATTGACCCCTGCGCTTATGCTCTTGAGAGCTCTAGGATAGAAGCAAGAAGGCTACTGCACCTAGAAGTCACTTCTGTTTACGATATTCTTGTGGCTGCTCCGATGCTGAGCAAGCTTGTGCTGTTGAATGTGGGGAACGTTGTGCAGGAAGTGCCTTGGGAGGTCGTCATGCTTGACGTGGAGGAATGGGTTGGGGCTTATGAGCAGCTGTTGGATCTGCTTAGGGTGTGCGGGAATGCAAGGCATGTGAGGTTAGGGCAAGCCTCCGCCTGTAGGCTTGAAGTGAAGCTTTCACATCTTTTGACCCCTTTTGTGCAACTTGAGGGGTTGGAACTTCCTTCTGACATGCCCCATTGGCTGCTTCATGAGGAAGAAGTAGCATCCTTCCATGAACCTCTGAACCATTTGAAGAGACTAGCATTAGGTTTCGAGAGACTAGATGGGAAGTTCGAGTACTTCTTTGAGCTGCTCAGTGTAGCTCCAAGGCTAGAGAGCCTCCAGATCGATCTAAGAATGGTAAACCAAGGGAGGAAGGTTGATGCACTTGTTAGGATGCTTCTGAACTTGCAGAAAAGGTACCCTAGCTTGAATATTGTCGTCAACTGGCCCAACGATTGCATGGTTGGAGCCTACTTGTTTGAAGGTATTTGATTGGGGGAGGAATTGAAGTTTGTCCAGCCAACTCTGGTTAACCCATGACAAATTGAATTAGTTACTAGCCGACCGTCAATGGTGATCTTGAATTGAGCATTTGGCAATCTGCAAGCTGAAGAACGGCCCGCATCATCATATCATACGGCTCTGAGTCTGCCATTCGCGTATTGCAATACTGCAATGCTACGATGATTGATTGTCCTTTTGTAACATGCATGCCTCAGTGAGCTCCCCATAAAGTTTCAGGATGGAGGTGGACCAACCCGAAGCCTCTAGTCTTAACGTCTTTCATGTTGACTCACGATTTCAAGTATACTGCAAGCATGAGGCCACCATGGCACTTTGAGTCTCAGGCAACTGCTGACTACTTCGAACTGCCATTGTCAGGTCTCCTTCATTTCTGATTTGCCAAGTTGGTTGAACGGTTCGTTTATAACCTTAATTGCGCATGCCTGGCATGACATACACTTAGCAGGGTGCGTTCACATGCTTAATGCATATCCCTCGATAGCCAAGAATTGGCAGGTCTGGCCGTGCAATTCTTGCTGGCATATGTAGAAGTACATGCTTAAGGCGGCATGGCTGGGGCATGGCTGCAAGCTGCAGCGGACCCCATGCGCTGATGAACGTTGATATCATGCACACCACATTGATACTTTAGTACGCCTGCCAGGTTGGACCTTTCAACTGTGACGCACAACTTCCCTCAATCTACACCGGCAGCCCGGCTGGTAATCTGCTATACTCTCAGCAGGCCTGGCACCGCCCATACTGCATGCCATAGTTTGAATAAACTCAAACTCTGCGACCCTAGCCTTGCAATTGGATGATCAGCATGCAAAGTAGTCTTCTCCAAGCACGTTTATTAAGCTTCAGCTGGCGTCAATAACTGGACTCTGGCTGACCTCTAGGACCATATTCAGGCTTCAAAATTCTGACGATGTTTATACAGAAATGATTAATTTCTAGATGTTCTCTTTTACAACATGTCGTACCCATTGGTCTAGTAACCACATTGATTGGCTCAACACACGTTTTCTTAAAAGGCGTTTACGTGGAAAGGTGTCTCGAGTCTCGAATGCCCAGCAACTCCGGGCCCACCGTCTTTACGTGTGGTAATGTTATAAACGGCGCTAGCTGGTGCAACAACCGCTGCTCCTATATTCAGCAAGATCAAAGTCAAGCTGCTGATCAGACCCGCTCCACTATCATTGGCACACCGTACTTCGGCGTAAGCGTCACGCCTACGTTTACTGAGTGCTTATACCCCGGCGCAAACGAGAACGAGAAGTTTTGCAGCAACGTCGCGAGCACCAGCTTTCCCTCCTGCAGCGCAAACCCCTGCCCGATGCACGTGCGCGGCCCAGCCGTGAACGGCATGTACGCGCGCGCGGCCGCGAGCTCGTCCTCATTAACACCCGCCTTGTTCACACCGTCGGCAAAGCGCTCCGGCCGGAATTCCGCAGCGTCGTCGCCCCAGACGGCCGGATCCCGGTGGTAATTGACCACCGGAAGAACGACAACTAGGTTGGGGTCTTTTGGGATGTGGACTCCGTCGAGTGTGGTGGGGGTTACGGTTTGGCGGGAGGCGAGGAAGAGGGGCGGGAAGAGGCGCAGGGTTTCGGAGAAGATTATGTTCACCTGCGGGAGGAAATGACAGCTTGCAAAGGATGTCTGGGCGTTAATGATGCTCAAACGGTCTCAATCGTTTCTTCGAACCGAGAAAGCGAGTGATGTACCGAGACTACACAGATATGTGATTGCAGCCGTTGAAAGGAGGAGATATTTGCAAAGATTCAGGAGCACGCTTATCGGAGAGGCTCTAACGAGCGACAACGCACTTGAGCAAAGCTCCAAGGGACAAGAAAAATGAAGCGTCTCGGAAGGTTTCGTTGTGCAATATGCAGCCATGCCGGAAAGACTTTCCGTCTCCCGAAAACCGTTCGGATCTCGTCACACGCCCCATTCTGCCAACCCGGGTTGGCGCGCCGGCAGCACGGCAGGGGCTCCAGGCTCCAGAAGTTTAAGAGAAAAAAAAATGTCTAGAAAACGCATAGTGAATGCATCGATGCAGAAAAGCCCGGTGGGCGATCCAACCGACCACTTTCAAATTCGCCAGCGTGCTCAAGTCCGGCGGAGCTCTGCCGAACGCAGATCAGACCGTGGCACGTGCCCGGGTACGCCCCCGACAACAGTAGATTCCGGCCAACAAGCTTGGCCAACAAGCTCAAACACCTTCTGCTTTCTTTCGAAGTGGAAAAAAACAACTAACAAAACATACGCGGATCGAACCGCGGGCAATCCATCTTACCACTTTCAGTTCCGCGAGCATACTCAAGTCCGGCGCATTTTTGCCGCAAACTGAACGGATCTCGGCTCGGGCCCGGTCCTGCCACTCGGGATGCTGCGCGAGCAGCGCGAGCGACCAGGCCATTGCCGTGGCAGTCGTCTCGTGGCCCGCGAAGAAGAACGTCTTGCACTGGTCCATCAATTCGACGCTCGACAGCTTGCCTGAAAAGGAAAATTGAAGTCTCTTAAAGTAGGTGTATAGGCTTATGAGCAACACTTAAGGAAGTCAAAACATGAAGCAAGGTGATCGTCGTTTAGCGAAGAAGAACGATTTGCACTGGTCCATCAGTTCAACGCTCAACAGCGTGCCTGAAAAGGAGAGCTCAAAGTTTACAACATAATTTCAACGTTTTACGTCGTTGCCGCTCTGTTTATTTTGATAGGGCTAGGCGACTGGGCAATATCAAATGAAGAGACATCTCTGATGTGAAGGCGGTTGAACCGCTGCCCGCGAAGATGAGCAAATTGCACTGGGTTATCAGCTCCACGCTCGACAGCTTGCGTGAAAAGGAGAGCTTTGGGTTGCAGAATGTGCCGACTTTAAACGCGTCTCTGATGCGAGGCGGTTGAGCTCCACTCCGCGAAGAAGAACGTTTTGCACTGGTCCTTCAGCTCTGCGCTCGACAGTTTACCTGGAGAGGCGAGAGAAGCTCTCACGCGACAGGGAATCCGGGCAGCGTTTAAGAATACGGAGAAACATGTTTCGGGGCGACTCGTACGCTTGCGGCCCGCTGGAAAACAAAGGCTTGCGCTATTGAGCATCAATGCATGATATGTACAAAGGGCGAAGTGTCTGTAGCTCTTGAAGATCAGCACAAAACCTTCATTTCCACGCTCGTAAGCTTGCGTGACTGGAGGAGACTTCGGCCGCGAAACGATCGGGAGTTGAAAGAAGCAGAAGGCGACAGGAGAGCTCCTCTGAGGACGAGCACCCTGCCGCGAGGGTAGGAGGCATAGTAAATTAACTAGCTGCAGAAAGTGAGTGCAACGTTTCGCGAAGTATTCACAATGAAAGCAGTACGCCGCTGCCGAGACGAGGGAGAAACGAGACTGTTGACTGTCTAGGAATGGCGAATCAGCAAGGAGATGATATTTGAAGGGAATGTCATGCACTCGAAGATCCCCGCCGAATTGAGTCGGGACAGAAACGTCTTTCTGGTTTTAGAGAAGCTCAGACGGACGCCTTCCAAGGTCACTCAAAACGCACCCACCCAAATTAGGAGATAAGATTAATGTCACGAAATGAATTGGAGGAGGGGAAAAGCGAATCCACGGGCGCACTGTTTTCATCGGTAGCAGCCAAAAGCCGCTCCTAGAGGTCGCGCCAGCAAGAGGAGAACGCGAGGAAAGGGAAAAAGGAAGGACGGAGCGCACCTTCTTCGTCGGCAGCGGCCAAAGACGCCCGAAAAGGAGAACTAGAGTGTGGAGAAAAAGGATAGAGAACGCACCTTTTTCGTCGGTAGCGGCCAGGAGTCGCCCCAAAAGGTGGTTCTGGCATTACCAATCAAACACGAAGTAGAGAAGAGAACTAAAAGACAATGGTGCGCACCTTCTTCGTCGGTGGCAGCCAGGAGTCGCCCCAAAAGGTCGTCCCCGTACTCGGCGTGGCCGTCGTGCGCCGCGGCCGCCTTCGCGCCCGCCTGGCGCCGATTTTCAATGATGCTGTTTAGCATGCCGTGGACGCGCGCGCGCAGGGCAGCGATCCGCCGATTCCGTTCCGTCGGAATGTACCTGAATACAAGTAAAGACGGATCGGAAACGGGAAAAAGGAGCACATACGGTTGTTGCTCGCTGGCGGCACGCTTTCCAGGCGCCACTTCAATGATGCTGTTCAGCAAGGCGTGGACGCACGCGCGGAGGGCCGCGATCCGCCGGTTCCGTCCCGTCGGAATGTTACCTGACTTTCGAGGAGATTTTTGGATTTGAAAGATGGTTGAAAGGGTCCTCGATCGCTGGCGGAACGCTTTCCATAAGCCAATTGAAGTCTTGTTGTTCAGCATGCCGTGAACGCGCGCGCGAAGAGCCGCGATCCGGCGATGCCGTTCCGTCCCAATGTACCTGGAAACGAAAAAAATCGGGTCTAGGACGGGTGAAAGGTACTCATGCGCTAGCGAAAACGCTTTCCATCCGTCAGTTTAGGTGTTGTTGTTCAGCATGTCGTGGACGCGCGCGGAGAGGGCCGCGATCCGGCGGTTACGTTCCGTCGGAGTGTACCTGAGGAGTTGTAATAGAAGTGAGGTGGTGTCTGGATTGTGGACGGCGTTCCCGATGATCAGGGAATCACGACCATCAGAAAAAGCTGAAGAAGGGAGTCAGTTTACGTCGTGATTCCAGGGGGATTTGACAAGCTCCGCGGGAAAGCTGTAAATAAAAGTAGCCGTTTACGTCATCGGAATGTGCTCTTTTAGTAAACACAGCTTTCAGCGACACGCCAAAAAGGAGACTAGGAACGCCTCATCTCGACAGAAGTATCTCTGCCTCAACCGCGCACTGAGCGCTACGAGACGGCAAAAGACGCAGGACTTTCGTGAGGTCTGAGGTCTGACAATAGAGTCTGACATCCGACAGAGTTTTAGAACAGAGGTTCCCATTTTGAGGTATCAAGAGCCCGAAAACGGAAGTGCAGTGGTTCCAAAGATAGCTTGGCTACACGACAAACGTGGGGGTATTCATGAATTTCGCATCCCAGACAGATAGGCGCAAAGATCGACGATTATACCAAGCGACAGGGCAAATTAAGTCCGACGTACCACTGGAATCTCTTGAAAGACTCGCGGTCAGTCTCTGGAAAGCGAGCGTTCTTTCCAGATTAAGATGCCCCGTAACCTGCTGTCTCCACGATCTTCGCGTCCACCTCAAAGACTCGCGGTCACTCTCTGGAAAGCCAGCGTGCTTTCCAAAATAAAACCTGCTCACTTGAACCCCGGAATCAGCTTCGGTCCCAAGCTCAGCAGTTGCGCGATCATGTCCTTCATAAGCTGCCCGAAATCTCCATAAATATCCTGGCCGGTATAAGCCGCCGTCGCACCTCGGGGATCCCCGAAAACGGCTCCGCACAAAATGTCACGTGCCAAGGCGCCAAACTCGGCCCAAACTTCGATCTCGACCTTCCCGCCCCCCGCTGTGTCAATCTTGTCGCCCCACTTTCGGATGAGCTCCTGCGAGCACTCCGCCATGATTGGGAACATATCCTGCGGAAACGAGGTAGATTTTCATTATTGTTAGATTGTCTCGCGGGTCTACCTTTTAAAGAGCTGGACAGCTTTTCGCGCATGTCCCTTCGAAAGGAAATTAAAGGTGGCTGCTTCGTTGACAAGGAAACACAGTCTGCTGTTGGCTTCGTATCCCTGCGTACGATGAGTTTCGTGTGTCAAAACCCGGCAGCCATGAGCCAAAACAAGTCCTACGGAGAAAATAGTGTGAAGAACATTCGGTTGAGCAAACGCGGATCGGTCGCGGAATTACGACACAAGGATTGGTTCGGGTGTGATACGCAAGCCCTGATCAAGCGTGATTCAGGGGCGAACCGTGACTGTCTGCTTTACTCTTTGACCAGCTCTTTCAATGCTGCTTTCTTCGGAAAAGAGTATCGGAGCGGACCCGAACTTGGGGTTTGCAAGGCGTTGCAAAGGCGTTGGCGGCAGAGTTTCCTGACCTGGGAAGGCAAGCTGACCATGAACAAGATTGCACAAAGTAGACCCGTCAGAGAAGCGAAACTCATCGGTCACTGAGCAATCTCTCAAGAGATCGAACGAGATTGCCTCAGGACTTTTCATGTCTCGTTCTCACTTGTAATTACTTGCCTGACATGTTTTGACAGCTCCCTAAATCTGATTAAGAGTTGACACAAAGAGGCACGAAGGATGCCAACCGTCCTTACAGCATACAAGGCGGCGGAAAAGCTCTGATGCACTTTCGCTGATCGTCTGGCATAAGTTTCATATCCGTCTTTCAAACCACGAACCCGGCCACTTCAGATATGAACAGGAGCTGTATTGCACAATGGATTGTTTTTTCCCTTAAGGGGCGCGTCGACCGAAAACCTACTTGGGCCCCAGCGTCGACTTTGTAGTACCGCCAAGGAGGAGGTCCGATACTTCTCACGCCGAAAGACTGATTTGGTTGGTACCTTTCTAACCACGTGAATCTGTTGGACCACTTGATTGGCTCAAGAATCTGGAGAGCTTTTTGCAGCTTTTCGGTCGATGCGAACCCTTACCTTAATTTTGGAATGGTAGAACATCGGGTTGGCTAGCTTCCGCTGACGTGCCCAGACGTCATTGGCCGCCAGAACGAGGCCGTAGCTGCCCAGGAGCGGCTCATACGCTTGGCGGGTGTGCGCGTCTTTTTGGAATGTGCCTTTTGGGCCGCTAGTCGCGGTTTGGATCTTGTGACCCAGCTCCGGGGTCATGATAGCGAGGCGAACTTGGGTGCCCATTAGATAGTAGAACACGTCACCTGCAGAAGATAAACCGTGGGTTAGTGTTTCTGGTTAAGGATCCAAGACAGGGAACCGGCTCATGGAAAAAATCTTTAAAGTCAGGGGGTGGTTGCAGTTGAAAATCAAGTTTGCTTGGAGCTCACAGTAGAGGAGAGCAAGTGGGTGGTCATCTGTCAATACAATACGTCGCCTGAAGTAGGGGGGCATCTAGATTGAAGGAACAGGTAACTCCTGTAGAAATAGGTTAAGATATGGGTCGATGAGTAGCCCAATTCGGGGATTTAGATAGCACTGGAAGGTTAGAGTGCCCACAGAGCAGGTCTCCAACCTTCGCTTGAACAAAGTCGAGCTGGGTCTGATTTGGAGGTGGATCGAAGTCTAAGGTATAGGTTGTGAAAATGGGGGAGAAATGTGGAGGAAGTGGATCGGCATTTCAGCCCAGAGTGTGCGATGGCAATGCGTAAATCGGTGCTGTTGGCCTACGAGGAGCCAGAAGACATGCCACATCAGTCGGGCACCTATAACTTATGATTTTCCAGCGTATGATGCTTTCTCTGGGCAAATCACAGACGATAGGTTGTTGACCAAGCAGATGTCTGTACAACAGAAGAATATATTCGGCAGTTTAGATTGGGGGTATGCTTGGGGCGCGCTGTCTGCAGACAAGACACGGCCATGCCAAAACACTGATAATCATCCACGGGCTGCAAAACTACACATTCATTAGCACAGCACGAGAGTGCTTGTAGACAAGTCTGCTGAGTGCTTGCAGACTTGTTCCTCGTATCGATTGGCAGCCAGCCAAAGGGGCAAACGTCCTCCCCAACTGGAAAAGTCCCTTGCTAGCTGCCCCTGTCACTCCAAGCAATTTGCAGTGGCCTACATCAGCGCTTGGTGTACTGAACTAAAACTCTGCTGAAATGAGCTCTTACTATAGAAATCCCACCACTCTCTGTGACTGATGTATGTTCAATATAACGGAAATCCTCGGAGTCGCTTTCGTGCATTTTCTGGGATGCCATGTTGCTCAGATCTCAGCTGCCTTCTGGCTTAGAGGCAAAAGGCAACTCCTCGCATAGGGGTGTATGTCCTGCCGTCTTGGGCCTCTGCCTCTGATACTGATGAGGAACAAACTATAAGCCAGCTACAGAAACAAGTGCAGCTGCTTCATTCAAACACTATCAATCAGCTGCAAGACTCACCATACATCTCCCGCCACTTGAGCAGGTTGGGAAACACCACCCCCGTCTGCGCCGTCTCTTTGATTCCAGCCAGCACTTCCGGCATGTGCCCCAATATTGGCCGAAAGGGTGGTCCCCGTATCCCCTGCTTCTGAAAGTGTCTGATCAGGCGCAGCGGACGGTGAAAGAAGGTGAGATACGCATGGAGAAGCAGCGCAACTAGAGTGGCGAGAAAGGAGAAGCTCAGCCAATGGGAGCGGATGGCTGAGATAACTTGGTCTGCTGTAGGGCTCCATGAGGAGCTGTGAAGAAGATCGTAGCGCGACAAGCTGTGAGGGAAGCGCATCGACATCGTAGCCTGATCCATTTGGGGTTTGCCCGGTGCACCGATTTGATTGGACCAATGCTGAGCTTCAGGGGAAAGAGCGGCGAAGATAAACGACACCGGTATCAAGATATTGCACTGTTGCAATATGATCAGAAACAGGACACCCAGGATGCTGCGTCTTGCACGAGACCAAGTAAGGTGTAGAAACTTGAGTCCTATTCCTCGCAAGTTGATCAAATCGGAAGGTTGCTTTCCAGCTGTCCGCCTCAGCGTGAGTGACTATCAACTTAGGTATTATGAGGCGGCAAAGAAATCAACCTTCCTGCAGCTGGTCCGCTTGCAGTATTTAAGTTGCGCCGCAGCAGTATAGGCCGGCGCTTTCACATTGGTGACTGGATGCATTGTGCAATCACAAGCGAACGTCGTCAGTGCTGTGAGTCTGCTGACGCCATGGGCCATGGTTCCGCGGCCGAAAGGCGCCTCGGCCAAACATACGACCAATCACATCACGAATAAATAGGTACCGTACGTCATAGAGTTCTGCGTCTGCGTCTGCAAATTGATTGGATGTTCCGCCGTACCTACCTATGTCATTGATGATTGAACTAGGTACCGCTTGGGCCGTTCAGTCCGTCAATGGTGATGTCAACATGCAGGGGCAGACCCTGATCCATACGCTATATGTTCTTCCCGGTTCTGGCTGTCAATATTCGAGGCCGGGTACTCGATCCTCCGACATAAGCTATGGATGTCCATCTCCGTTTACGCAAACCCCAATCGCTAAACCCATCGAATACAGGGCAAATACGTACCGACCGGTACACGGGTTTCGCGCATTCCACTGCTGGAGTACGTACCAGCTCGGAAGATTTTCTTTCTATGCATCCTGATTCCTGCCCCCATGATGCATCACTGGCGGATGGTCTTTCAATACCTCCATTTTCCAGGGTTTGGCCGCAACTGCCGCTTTCTCAAGCCCTCTCCAGCCATTTATGATCAGACTCTCGCAAGAAACAGCCATTTCCGGACAAAGAGAACGTGAAACAGAGCTATTGACTTGTAACACATTGGAATAACCTCTGCACAGCTGTAGGTATGTGCCGCATTGGTTTTGCAGCCAACCACCCATTGGACCAGCGAGGTTGGATATTGACGGCACCGAGCAAGAGTTCCTGCCAAAGTGGTGAGGTGTCTCAGGCCCTCATCCTCTGGGCTGACACTTTGCGTGCGCTGCTACACTCCCTTTTCAGAAAGTCTTGAGAGAACAAAGAAAAATGCACCCCACCAATATACTGGAATTGCTATGTTGATGTTGCAAGAAGTGAGGTCAGTTATTTTGATATCAACCAATCAATGCTGATTTTGTGGTGAATTGACAAGCCCGGAGGATGTTCCAATGCAGGTTTGCTAGGCTATCTGGGTTCTCTTGCATGAGAGCTGCACACCAAATAAAAACCAATCGACGAGCGATCACAGCGTTGTTCAGGTGCTCTCAGAAATTTTGCTTTTGGAACAAAAGCAGGTGGCCTATGCAGGCAGCTATGGTGTGAAAGAAGATGTCTTCTCCAAATTGGCCGGAGCTAGGCAACTTTCTGAATACAAGTTGATTCCGGCATTTTTGCTCCAGATTCAAAGCCTGATTGCCCCAACACCTGACAATCTTCGTACATTGATACGCGTTCTGATTTCTCAACATCAAGGATATATGGCAGTGGCTCAAATACGGCCGGTCCTTGCACCTTTTTTCAGCTGACTTTGCACCGATTTCCCTCAACATAATGAGCCGGCAGCCTAAGAGGCACTTGAGTGATGAATGCGATTCAGCTTGAAATGGAATTCAGAACTTGAAACAACGCCCTTTTTTGCAGGTTCGTGCTGCGGGGATCCCCCTAATCTGAGCTGGTTCCAAAGCAATTCATAGGTTCACAATAACCGTTGGAAGATTTGCTTAGAGATAGTTGGGATTGCTGCTGAGCCCCACCCCCAAAGATCTCGGTGTTAAAACCTTCCCGAGCAGTAAAACCTGCCATTCCCAATTAGCAAGGGAGCCTATTCACACCCACTATGGAGTCAGCTACGAGTGCGTGCCGAGCACACCTGCCAAGGACCCTGCTGCAGCTTGCGGCTCAGTCAGCGGATCTTGTCTTCTGCTCCAGAAAGGTTCCATCCGGCGCTGGTTGTCAGGCAGCCCCACTGCGAACGAGACACCGCCCGCATGTCTCTGCTACGGTGACTGCGATAACAGCCCCTGCCCGGTGCGTCGATAGTTTCCTTCTTTTTGGGCTCCTTGCATGAGAACATTAGTTGGGTTCTGAATCTCTGAGCTGGGATACTAAATCTCTAGTCATCTCTCAGATGATATCTACTGGGGAAGCTCAGCGCTGCTTTGGGTGTGACTTAAAAGCAACGTGCAAATGATGGCCAAGGGATAGGTCCTGATCTTCTTTGGAGGTGGACTGCTTTCATTGGGTTGGATTGTTCCTCCTTTGAAAGGTGGAGTGCAAAGTCAGGGGTCCGGTGGGCATGTCGTAATGCACTTCTGGTGAGTGAGAGGCGAGATCTGTTGTCAAGCGGAGCGTCAAGGAGCGTTATAGAGCGTAGAAAGCTCGAGTCGAAGCTTACTGAGCAGTCCTATTATTTGCAGGGAGGTCAGTCCCAGATAAGAAAGCGACTCTGCCAGCGTGCACCACAAGAAGGAGACGTTGGGCATGGAAAAGGCGTTGGGTTAAACCAGAGTCCGGAAAGCCTCAGCTGAAAAGCTCACTAAGCTCTGCTTCTTTGCCGACAGGGAAGAATGCCCACAAAGAAGGAAACAGTCACGCCTGATCAGAAATCCGGGGTCAATCTGGAGCCATGTCAATCTCAATCCTGGTCAAGTTTAAAGACCTCCGTCTATCTGCAGGGAGACAATTTGAGGAATTTCCGCCAGCAACGCTCCCAGCTTGTAACGCCCCACTGCCAGAAGGAAACAGTCGGGAACAAACGTCGGAGTCGATTGGAGCAGAGAAAGCCTCAGCAGAAGGTGACTAGGCTCCCCGTCTCTTTGCAGGGAGATCAGCCCCAAGCAAGAAAGCGATCCTGCTAGTACCAGCGGTACTCCCAGCCTGAAGCGGCCCCCTAAAGCCGCGTCTCCTGCACACACGACGACCGCCAAGCAAATGGAGGTCATTCGGTCAATGGACTGTTGGGTGGAGGAGGAATTGCTGGGAAGATACGAGCACCGGGTTGAGTTCAACTGGCAGCCTTCGGTGAGGTTGGATCAATAAAACTCGAGAAAGCTGATAATAAGCCAAGAAAATATAAGCTCCGATTAACACTGGAACCCTAACCCGGAAACATGCATGCTCCGCACCCATACCCACCCTAACCACCAAACTACCCCCACCCCGTCTTCATTGCGGTTAACTCATTATTATCTCGGCTTATTGTGATCTTCTCGAGGATCGGGTCAGCTTGCTACCTTTGTCCAAGAGTGGATCTCATTTTTGGAACAACTCGTCTTGGTAGACCCTTTTACCTTGCTTTCTTGGCAGACTCGACGCACAAAGAGTTTCGTCAGACTGCAAGGAGTGGTGAAACCAGAAAAACTATCTTAATTTCAACTCTTTTGAAGGGACGCTTCAAAATCACGTCGTGACTCTGTGCTCTAAGTCCGTGTTTCACTATGCATAGAGTCTTAGGAGCGAGTAGCAGCTGCCAATAAGGCTGACAGCGGCGATTCAATCCGTGTCATGCCAAAATTGGACACGTCCTTTCAATCCTTCTTGTCCTGATGACGCTTGGTTTGTTCACGTTTCTTTTAACACGCTCGTCTTTGTGGCTCCAGATCCGTTTATCTCCTGACCGCAGAACCAGCTTTTGAAGTTCTCCATTGACGACTTCGTCCAGTATCTTAGCGAGTACTCAAGTAGACCTTGAACAAGCCGTCGGTCCTCGTCTCCTTATTCGCACTACTTATCTCTTATGGCAAGACCTGCTTCCGAACTCCTTCGGTGGAGATCTTTGTCCAGCACACGACAAACCTGCGCGCACAGTGCGCAAACCTCAAGAAGCCGGTGCTCATCTCACTCCATTCTGCCTCCCTTACGCCAGGACCTATTGTCAAGCTCCTCAGCAGAGGACTTTGTTGATCACCTGACGGTCCTTCAAAACACGTTCCGTGAACCTCTAATCCAATTGTTTCTCATCGCTTATGATGCTCACCACTCATCTCCTAATGCAGGACCTGCTTCCGAGCTCCTCGGCGGAGGACTTTGTCTAGCAATCGAGGGGCCCTCATGCGCAATAGCAAACCTTAAGTAAAACGTTGCTCATCTGCATCCTTACGCCAGGGTCTTCTTCCAATCTCGTCAGCTGAGGACTTTGTTGATCATCCTTGAAACACGTTTCGTGAATCATTGTTCCTCATCGCTTCTGATGCTCACCACTCATCTCCTATGGCAGGACCTGCTTCCGAGCTCCTCGGCGGAGGACTTCGTCCAGCAAGTGACGGACCTACGCACGCGGTCCGCAGAACTTCCGGACGACTTTTGGGTGTGCCTGGCGGGGAACACGGTGTCCGAAGAAGGCCTCCCTAATTCCTCCATCATGCTCAACACGCTCGACGGCACCCGGGACGATTCAGGGGCGGATATGACCCCCTGGGCCAGGTGAGAGTGCCGAGAGTGTCAGCTGCGAGGTTGTCGATCTTTTGGTGGTTTCTCAGGATGTTAGAATTCTTGTTGAGAGAATATGAATGCGAGTATGCCTAGATGCCAGCAGGCTAGCTTGCTTGGGGGTCAGTACCGGGGCGAATATGACCCCCTGGGCCAGGTGAGGTTGAAGAACAGCCGCCTCGACTTTGACCCTTTTCTTTTGTCCCGTTCCATGTTTCTGCATACTTCTGCTGTAGGAAAACCTTCAGATGATGAGAATCAGACGTTCGGAGAGACATGTTGCCTGTAAACCAACGATTGTGGACTGTTTAAATCTTTGACATCTAGCACGCCAAGCTGCCGTTAGCCTAAGGGGATGAAACCGGGCAGATGACGAGGCCCCCATACAGGAACTTATCTGGACCGATTCCAGCTTGCCAAATCTCGCCCGTCCGCTCTGCATCCTTCCTAGTAGCTTCCGGATTCGTTCCGACAGGGTGGCTTCCGCTCTATTTTCCGTCCGCAGCCTTTTCCGCTCTGTTCCCAATCGCTGTGGCTTCCGCGCTGCTTCCATTCACAGCAACTCTCACTTCATTTCCGTTCACAATGGCCCCTTCGCTCTGCTTCTGTCCATTATGCCGCTTCGGCTCCGTTATCGATGAAACTAGCGTCTCCGCTGTGGTTTCAATCATGGCGGTTCCGGTCTCTTTCCGTTCCCTAGTGGCCTCCACTTCGTATATATGGATGGCTTCCTTCTGCTTCCGTTGCAGACCTTCCCGCTGTATCTCTGCTCTGTTTCCAATCATCGTGGCTTCCGTCTTGAATCCGCTCATGGTCTTCGCTTTCTTTTCTTGTGGCTCCGGCTCTCTTCTTGTTCACAATAGTTTCCGCTCTCTTTCCGTCGGCGCTGTTTCCGTCAATTGTGGCTTCCGCTCTATCTCCGCTTATGGTGACTTCCGCTCGGTTTCTCTCCCGTTCCGTTACCGTCCTTGTTGGCTGCCGGCCGCTCCAATTCCGGTCACAGCATCTTCCGTTCTGTTTCCGCTGATAGGCCATGGCGTTCCGTTTGCAGATGGACCCGCGCCTGGACCGGAGAAGAGAGCCGCCACGGCAAAGTGCTTCACCAATACCTTTACCTGAGCGGTCAAGTCAACATGCACGCGCTTGAAAAGACGTCGCAGTACCTCGTCAACTCCGGAATGGTGAGCCCTGACTTGCAGCCGCTTTGCACCTGAATCTTGGATTCGTGTTTCGATACAACGACGAGTCCTCCCAACAATCACTAGATTGGCAGCCTTTGAGGAACTCGCGCTCCGTCGGCGCGGCTCGAGTCGGCCCCAGGTCAGGCAGGTATGTACCAGATGACGTTCGGCCCCAGGCTTTGGTACCTACCGGCATGATGGCGTGGCCGTCCATCCAAGTGACGTCAGGAACGGAGATGTAGCCGTTGATCTGAGAATCTTGCTTGACTTGAAGCGCTCTTGAGGCTTCGCCCTTCAGTAACCTCCTCGTCATCTCTGCGGGAGGGGAAAAGTCTTTGCTGCCCAAGAAAGACCTTGAGGAGAGATCTTAGGGGCGCTGCCATAAATTGGGGCGACGAAACCCTCTCCTCGGCCCAAGAGACACACATGCCGTTGATTTTTTTCACGCGATGCAGATCGACAGGTCCGCATACAGAAGATCCTAAGGAACTTCCGTTACGGATACGATTCTCCCTCTTGCAATCAGAGTTGTGCACCCATTCGCAGTCACCTCAAGACGGGGACTAAGCATTACTTGGACGCCTTCGTGACGCTTTCAATCTTGCTTCTACGATCAGTTCTGCAAATTTCGTCGTTCCACCTTTATTTCCAGGACCCCAAGACGGAGAACAATCCCTACTTGGGCTTCGTCTACGCAACCTTCGTGGAGCGTGCGACGTTTCTCTCGCACCGCGTCATGGCTGCGCGCGCGCAGGAGCTTGGCGACCATCGGCTGGCCAAGATCTGCGGCGTGGTCGCCGGCGACGAGAAGCGGCACGAGATAGCGTATGGCAGGTACTTATCTTCACCTTCCGATCTCCTTTCAGTGTATTTTTGTTCGAAGACGTTCCGGAGGGAGCACGAACAAGCCTTGGGTTGTTTTCCCAAAAAGCATAACGCCTATTGGTTCTCTTCTAGTGATGTCACTCTGGCTATTCCTTGTTCGATCACCAAAAAGCTAGGTTTAACGGCTTGAGGAGGGAAGGTCGGAAGACCTAGAGAATCCCAGAGTAGGATTATCCTTTTTCACAAGAAGGCCAGATTACTGTAGCCTGGTGAAGTACCGACTCTCCTTATTCCCCTTAAGGTAAAGGTTGCCGCAGTCATGACTAGCTTCTTAGGAATGTGACAGATAGAAGTCAGAAGTCGCTCTTTCCCGACACAGTAAAGCAGACCCTTGGGTTCGAGTCAACGCCATTGCATACTGTTACAATTGGAATGACTGGTTCCTAACCGTTCGGCGGTACTCCAGCCTATCAAAAAAGCTTCTGGTTACGATGCCGTCTCAACCTAACCAAGCTGTCCGCGAGCTTGCCTCGCAGGAGGTCGACGTAGTTCAACGTTACTTCAACCTGGCGGAAGTTTTTTCTTCAAGCGGGAGGGCGTAACGGAAATCTCACACCACGAACGTCGAGAGCTATTTCCCAGTCGGCAAATCTGCTGCAAGTACGAAAATCATTGACCTGACAGATGCGACAAAGAGATCCCCTACCTGTCTGCAGTATCGTCACGAAACTGATGGACCTGGATCCGGACGGCACGATCCTGGCCTTCGCCGACATGATGAAGAAGCAGATGGTGATGCCTGCTCACATGATGCAGGACGGCGAGAGCCCGACTCTGTTCATGGACTACTCCGAGGTGGGCGCTCATGAGTATCTTCTACTTCTCGCTTCGGTCGTCAATAAGCCCTCTGAACTAGAAGCCCTTGACCTAGATGAAGGGCTAAACCAAAATTCTACGCTCTCCGCACCCGCACCACCATAAGCCTTTGCCTAACCCCACCCGTGCATACTGATAACTCTCGCCTTACCTTGGCATGTGACCTAACATTCATTTTACCCGGACACGTAAACTGAACCCCTAACACAACTATAGCACGCGCTCCGCACGCGAACCCAGGCTAACCACCCTGCCAACCCCACCCGTCTCCTGGGCACCTATCTTAAGTAACACGCTTTAAGTCACACGCCTTTAAGTCCCAGAGTCACCCGTGCCCCGAAAGCTGGACGGTAAGGACGGGGAGAGTCCAACGCTGTTCGTGGACTGTTCGTGGACTGTTCCCGCATGATGCTCCCGCTTTGAGTCCGCGCGTCTCCACCGGAAAAAAAAAGGATTACCTACCCCCCAAAAATAAATCAAGAACAGTCCGAGGTGGTGCGGTTTGTAAAGACGTAGTGCACAGTCGTTTTGTTGAGAAGCTCTGCTGGCGTCAACGCGCAGATCTCCTAGGATGGAGAATCGGTAAAGCGTCCGGAGGCCGTAGTGCTGGCGTCGGCTCGAAGCGTGTAAGGCCTCACGGCTCCCAAGACTGTCTCTGGCAGCTCGTTGTTGCGCATGGCTTTGCACAAATGTGCTTTATTGAGACGATGCAGATTTCCCGCCTACGTACTGTTTTGCGTGTTCTCGCAGTGGACAATGAGAACTGCGAGAGCTGCACGAGTTTTCAGGACATCTGCGGAGTGGGGCTCTTACGAAGCTCTCGTTTCTGCCCTCCGTTTTACCTGTTCGTGTCCTGATCTGATACGCAAAGCACGGCAAGAGTCCCTTGTTTTCGGACCTCGACGAAGTGGGTCTGTCAGGAGACGCTTCTCGAGTGCACCGTTCAAAGTGTCGGTAAGCAGACATTGGATAGCATCTGGGATACACGAAGAGCGTAAGAACCGTGGGGTTCAGCCGAGCCAGTCTCAACCCAATTCTAGTACCCCTCGAGTTCGCCCAAGCAGCGGGATTAAGCTGAGCAAATCGTAACCCGGTTCTCTTATTGTTCCAGCGGTGCGGTGTCTCCACCACATTTCAGCGTCGGTAGGGCTAGAAGAAGAGTGCGCCAACAGCCGGGTCAAGCAGAGCGAATCGTAACGGATTCCTATCACCGTTTCAGGCAGCGGGGTTGAACCTTAACCCGTTCCATAACCTTCAGGTCGCCCAGCGGTGCGGCGTCTACACTTCCTTCGACTACGCTGACATCGTCGAGCATCTGGTGCGCTACTGGAAGGTGCGCGAGCAAAAGAGGTTAAGCTCAACGAATTGTAACCCATTCTAACAGCCTTGAATGGCCAGGCAGCGGGGTTAACCCGTAACCCGTTTCCCTTACCCTTCCAGGTCGCCCAGCGGTGCGGCGTCTACACCTCCTTCAACTACGCCGACATCGTCGAGCATCTGGTGCGCTACTGGAAGGTGCGCGAGCGAAGGGGTTTGAGCCCCGAGGCCGAAGCCGCGCAGCAGTACCTCTGCAAACTGCCCGACCGCGTCCGTCGCCTCGCGGAAAGAACGCTCGGCAGGGCGAAGAAAGGATCCCCCGCACGTGTGGGCAAGTTCAGCTGGGTGTTCAACCGCGAGGTGGCGCTTCTGTGAGAACTGAACTTCGCGCGGGTTTTTCGGTAAGCGTGCTGGGTTAGAGAGCTTCTATATCCATGCTCATCTGATACGTATCTGGTTGAGGGATGTTTTCGACAGACAGTGGGGGAGGCCAACGTGGGTTTGATCGATTTAGTTACCGTCTACGCGTTGTGTCTCTTGATTGACGGGAGGAAAAGGGAAAGTGCGACTGATGTCGGTCGTTCTGGGTCTAAAGTACCCCGGTTTGAGAAAGAGTGGATTTCTGAATCAAGAAGCACTTGCCTGCAAAGATTGTCAAGGGTTGTATAGTGTATAGCCGTTGTCGTGTAACATTTGGGCACACCTAGCACTGATATGACGGGACGAGTCCATTTTAGTGGTGCTCATCTATTAATTTCGTAAGTGGAGACTGAAGGTGCAGTCCACAACCGAACATATAAAGAGACACAATGGACCCTGATCAGCTTGGCAAGATGGCGCAAGAAACTCCAGTTGCAAGCCTCCTCGTACCGTATCAACTCGTAGGCCGACGGCCGTCAATAAGTAGTCAGTGTGATTCAGCCCAGCGTTTGTCAGTGGAGGACGCAAACTCACTAAGCTTTCGATCAGGCAGTTGAACAAGATATCATTCTCTAAGCACGACCCGATGTGCTTAGATTGGCATTCAAAAATAATACTTATCTACTTTGTCTCAAACAGTCCGATCACTGTATGTCACATCGTCTGTGTAACATTGATAAACATTGGGAAGCGTAATTTTAAGTCACGAGTCCCGTCTGGTTCCCATGACGGTCACTCATCACTGCAGGCGGGGCCTCTAGCTCACTGTCCGACAGCCATGCAGTAGCATTGAAATGATTTGACATGAATTGTTGTACGATTAAAGTATGCCGACAACTGTACGGCGGCCGTTGATAGAGTCACTCGTACTTAATATCAGTCAGTGTCACACACTTGTTAGTGTGCTTGGCCGCGGCCCGGGCAACGGCCTTATGATGTGGCCGGGCAGGTCGACTAGCCGCCCCTTTCGTTGGTGCTCAGCTTGATTCGCGATTGTGTCACTGCGCGGCTGTATCGGCCATACAAAGGTTAAAATGGCGCCGGGTGGGCCCCTCACTGCATACTGGGCGCCACCAGCTGCCACTGACTCAGAGACTGACTTGCAATCTCATATCTCAAATGATCAAATGCGTTTTCGGCAATATTGTATTATGATTGCAGCAAGTGCGTTCAGTTACCAGCCCATTTGAGCCCCTCGCAAATGCCTCGCGGCGGTATGTGAATTTGTTCGAGCCGGCTCTCATGCGCCGTGTGCGGAGTTGGTCTGGAACGTTTGACGTAGTCCCGCGATAAACCATGTCACGGCAGGCGGTTGACGTGAACATGGTTATGCATGTGAGTGTCACTGCCAGAGAGCCGCCGCTGTACAAGCAACTCGACAGAAGAAGCGAAACTGCACTAACATGCAGTGAAGGAGCCAAGCTGAGCTGAAAATCCTGAAGTCGGAGTGCTTGCTTGGGCTGAATGCAAATGGATCCTGGAGAGTGTATTTGCCTCCAAGTATTGCTTCGCGCCAGCACGTCTGCGGGAAATGCAAGAGATAAACCACGTACGAATGGACAGACCTGTCAAAACAACCCACAAAAGGGCCTGACGCTTCTGTAATTGATTAGGTGACGCTTTCAAATCCTACGAGAGAGCCAATCACATGCGTACTGCTTTTTGTTCCACAACGATCTCGACGTTTGACACTAGTAGCGGAGACTCTGGGCCAACTATTTATGCAGCAAAAGCTACGTTGTGGTTTTCACAAGCTACTTGATGTTATCTTTATGTTAATTTACAGCTCTTCCTTCACGGCCCCGGTTTCCTTGCCATCTTCCCCGCTTCCCTCGTTCAAGAAGTCTAGAACCAGATTGGCGTGGATGGCCGCGCCAATGGGAAGAGCAGCTTCGTCCAAAGAAAACTGCACGTAGTGAAATTCGAAGCCGATTCGTTAGGTTTGCACTGCCCACCAATATGCACGAGAGCTCAACCCTTTGTGGTCCTCAAAAGCGATAAGAGAGCTCTAACCCGTCATGCGTTCCAGAACGGAATGAACAGAGGTTGTACTAGTCAACAAAGTGCATGTAGTGTACCTTCATGTACCAAACTGAGGCTGAAGCTTCAAGCGCTTTTCGGTTGACAGTTGCATCCAAACGTGATGGGCGGATGCCAACTTCTGATTTCGATCCGCGCCATTGTTAACGCCGTATAATTCACAACAGTCGGGATCAGAACCGCTCACCCTGGGAGTGTGAAGCGGCCCCGGTGTCACGGTGTCCTCATGCCTGACTCCCAGAAGAAAGAAGCACGCCGGGATTCGCTCGGTGTAAAAGGCGAAGTCTTCCGCACCCATTTGCGGATAGCCCTCCTTGGTGTTTTCCGGACCGAGGACTCTGTAGAGAGAAAGAGAGGACTCTGTAGAGAGGAAGAGATGAGCGTACATTGACAATGGGGTAGTGTCACACAGAAAAATTTGCCTGCCAAGGAGGCTAATAATTACTGAATTCGAGGCTCGGATTAAGGGACAATAAGAACTCAAATCGAGGTAGCGAACAGTAATAGGCAGTGAAGGGTGACGGGAACGGGTACGATTATTTAGGGGGTTAGGATGGGTACGGGTGCGGTGATGTTTGGGTTAGGGTTTTAGAGAACCCCAGAATGCTTACCGTTAACTGGCCGGCTTACAAATCACTATATCAAAAAGAACGCCAAAACATCGGGCTTTGATCTTGTTCGATTACAGCGGCCTAATATTCTGTAGTCGGCGCTCTCACTTCTCAATGACGCCCCGCGCAAAGTTGGCCACCCGGGGATCGTTGACGGTCGGGGGATACGTCGGGTGCTTGTCGTCGAAGAAATCGATCGTCGCGTTAACGCCCATCACCGTGGCCTGCAGAAAGCAGTTTTGTGCTCAGCCTAGTTTGACGGTGTGAGAATCTGATTGGGGAGTACGCCTGGGGACGTTCAGGTCCTAGGGAGATGCTTACCAGTAAATGAATTTGTTGAATAAGGAAAACAAATTGGATTCGTCTGAAGAGAGCGCTTTGCTGAGCGCTGAATCGACTTAGCATGCATCGGTGCGGACAGAACGTTAACCTTCTGGTTCTGGGAAGGCGTCTGTTGAAAGAGGATGAAGGATGGGAGTATTCTTCTGTAACATAATCAATTGGAGAAACAAAGACGTACCTATGAAACTAAAATGCTTATAAGCAATTGTTAGAGAAACACTTGGGTTGTGCCCAACGCCTCCAACATAGCTGGACTATGTCAGGATTCGCGACAAGCAAGAAGGCTATCAGACTAGAATAAGGGTTTTAAAAGAAAAGGTGCCCACTTGTTGCAGAATCATCTGACGGATCCACTCCTTGAGGTTCTTGTTTCCTTCCACGCTGAGCGAGCGCCACGTGCCTCCTGCAAGCGCATACGATGGCATGCTTTATCAGACCCATCTCCATTGGACGAGTCTCCGCTAACAATCTCGCTCGAGCTTTCAGTGAAATCTACAGCTCTTCATCAGCTAAGTACGTCGTGAATGCTCACAGGTGATTTTCCTAGCGTCTCAAAAAGGATATCGTAGTTAGTGGGCTAATTTGCATTGATCATAGCAAACAAGAAGAGATAGCGTCTTGGTTTCCAGAATCTGGAACCAATCTTGTAACGGCGGGATCAGTCCGATTCTCCCGCGGCCTTAGATTCTTCCCCACTTCGCTTTCCTGTACTTCGGCCGTACTAGTGCTTCTAATGGTTAGGTCCCTTTCAGAACTCCGAACGGTTCGATAATAATCAGATTGACGACGCCGTGCGGGGACACATGGCAAGGTTGGGCGACCAGAAAGCAGATCCTGCGAGTATCTTTGTCGCCGCTTACTACAGTTGCGAAAGGCCGCAGCGACATGGAATGCATGCGAAAGCTTTCTCGGCCGGTCAAATCAGTGACGAAGGACAGTCAGGGCCGGGTCTCACAGGGCATGACAAACTGATCGAAGAAAATTGCGGACGACGTTGGAAAGCTGGAAAGAAATCAGCAATCTCCGATATATGCAACCAGGGCGCCTTCCTCTAAACAAGAGCCGAACAAGGACCAAACCTGAGCTTCCGCTCTGGAAAAGTGACGAACGAACCGGAGCTAGGCCCGGTTCAACCCCGCTTATCAGTGAACACGTCGAACCGGTTTCCGCAATTCGGAGCAGGTTCTCATGAACCGGTTCATGTTCAATGGAAACCAGCAGCCTGGGACCGGGGCCTAGCTCCGCCGGTTCGTCCGCCACTTTTCCGGAACGGAAGCTCCGGTTCCGCCCTGGTTCGGCTCCAAGGCGCCCTGTGCGCGCGTGCAAAAGCCCGGGGATGCATCACCTAAGACGACCTCGGAAGGCAGCACGTTGAGCGCCGACCCCCCCTGGAACATCGTAACCGACACCACGCCCGCCTCCTGAGCGCTCAGCCGCCGCGAGATGAGCGTCTGAAGCCTGCACGATCTCAACACGTGGCAGGAGATGAAACCCTTGCAAGTTCTGAGTCTCTTGTATTCGAATGCGGACTTTGAGGGCACTCACATCAGCTCTTGGGTCTTTGGCTTGCGTTGATGCTCGAGGCCCACTGGTATTTTTGATCTGTAGGTCCTCTGATGCGGCCGGTTTGCTAGCACCATGCGTAACTCAGGAATCTTCCGTGCAGAATGCTACCCCGAAATGACGACGCATTGCAGTGGTACTTCACGAGAATAGATACGCGCACTCTATGGCATCATCAGCAGAGGCCGAAGTTGAGGCGGCCATCCGCCAAATCAGAACAAGCTCTCACTTCAAACGCCGGAGAAACGAGATGCCAAAGGCGACAAAATCCGCAAAGAAGGCAGCTTAAAGGGCAGACTGGGACTTGAGGACAGCAGACGCACAATTTGAGAGGAGAAGGAAACCTGAGTGAGCGAGCGCGAGGTTCTTTATGGGGGCGTCGTACTCTGACTCCTGCGACCATAAAGTCCGTATGCCCGTCCGGGTCGCTAAACCCCGTATCACGCGCTTGATTTCTTGGCGACACAAGGACAGGATTCTCTGCGAAAACCCGCCGCGGAACCTCAAGGTTAGACGCCCTCTTTGAAATAGAAATCAAAAATCTACGAGCACGTTTCCAGCTCATTCCTGCTCTCTACACGTGGCTCACATGAGAACAATCGACGCCCCGGCTACGACTGTGTCTGCTGTCAGATGCGGCCACGCACCGTGGCCGCCGGTTGCCGTCAGCGTCACTTTAAACGTGCCTGCGTCAATGATGAGGAGGACTAATAAGCTTCAGGAATGGTAAGCTTCAGGTATGATAGGACTTTTGGAACACTACAAACCCAACTCAACCTTTCAACATTCGTACTAGCACACCCTAACCCCCCAAATGACCCCACTCTTTCCAAGGTGGCGGGCTCTTCATGATGTTTCTCATGCCGCCTCCGAATAGTCCTGATTACCCCCTAAGTAATACCTTCATTTGCTCTCAAGGTCCAAGAAATGACTAGATGCGAGGTTGGAACCTTAGCCAGGTAGAAGTGATAGCTGACGAATGAAGTGCAATTCAATTGGCGTCTACTGGAAGAGACGCGCGAGAAATCTTGAACCTTGAACGTCTCCGGACCTTTGAAATCTGTGGACGTAAAATAGCTCTTAGCAGCTAAATCTTCATGCGCTGGACGAGGGTGTTAATTGATCCACCATCTCCTGAGGCCAACGCGGAGATACGCAAGCCAGACCTAATCGAGACCATGCATGATTCCCGCAAAGCAAAGTTCCAGAGATAGAAGCATGATTCCGGGAAAAACGAACGCGAAGTCCGACATATCAAAAATCCAAAGAATCTGTAATCTTGCCTGCGCTTGCTAGAACCGTGCCCGCATACACCGAGGCCTGCCCGGTGAACATGTAAGGGTCCACGTGGAGGCCGAAGATGGCATCCACGTGGTCGTTTTTGAAGAGCCCGTCCTCAAGCATGCGGTACGCACCGGCGCCCGCCTCTTCCGCCGGTTGGAAAACGAAGCTCACCTGATCGAAGAGAGAATTCGGAGTGCGTTGCTCTTTTTTCCTTGTTTGCTCACTTCTTTTGGAGCTTGACGTCATCCTCAGGTAAAAACCTGAGAGCAAGAGCTGGATCGACGAAAATTGGTCGCATTTATTCGTCCGAGACTTCAAGGACCCTAGATTGAGTTTCGCAGAAGCGGTATGGTGCTGGTCTGCAATCAAAGCGCCTAGCGTCAGGCCGAAAGAGGTGAGATTATTCTCGGGCTCCGGTTTGAGCTTATACACCTTGGCTGCTCCCATGCCGTCCGGTATCCATGCGAACGCACTTCTGCAAATCAAATGCAGGACCGTATCCCCGAACCTGGAAGTTCGAGGCACTTCTAGTCGTGGCATAGCGAATGGCCCTTGTATTGTCTGCAAGACTCGTTTTGTCTCTGCGCTTCAGCATTTCCTCCGAGCAAAGATTTAGCATGCGTCTGGAATTGCGAAAGCGCAGATCAAGACAGCCTTTGAAGCACTAGTCTGAGAAACAGAAGAGCAGAGCATGGAAATAGAACTAGAAAGGGAGTATATACTATAATCGAGATTGACCCAGCCACACCTGCCCCTGGAGCTCCGCTTCCTTTGCTTTGAGCAGCTTGGCAGCTCCCAGCACCATAGCAGTATGCGCGTCGTGCCCGCATCCATGCATCTTTCCCTCGACTTTGCTCTTGTGCGGCAGATCCGTCGCTTCGGTGATCGCCAGACCGTCCATGTCAGCGCGGACTGCCACGTGGCGGCCTCCCGGCCGTCCGATCGTTGCGACGAGCCCCGTGGTGGCGAGAGGGTACGTATAGGAGATGCCCAGAGAGTCGAGAGTTGTGCGGACGAGGCGGCTTGTCTTTTCCTCCTACAAATCGTGTGGGCTGTCATTAAGTCAAGTTAAAACAACGAGCTTTATCCTTAAGTCAGGGGATACGCGTGCGGGTGGTCATAGGCGCGTACCCGGAGACGAGTTCGAAGAAACCAGGAAAAGAGCCACTTCCCGAAAACAAACAGAAGAATCTGCAAAAGAGTTTACCCACTTGTACAGGCCTGGAAACGGTCTGCATGAGGTTGCAGAGAGGCATTTGCGCCATGCTGTTCATCTTTAACCCCTACAAGAGTGCTCCGACTTTCATGTTCGAAACTGCAACATAAGTGCGAATGCATCGAAGGTGGATCGGATCTGGTATGCCCACCGTACCTGGTATGCGAGCTCCGGATATTGGTGCAACTCTCGCCACAGCTTCGAGATCCACTCGGTAAGGTCCTGCAGATACGGTGGGCACTTCGGATCGTTCATATCGAGCAAGATGAAGTCTCCATGAAGGCAGATATGATCTCCCAGTGAGTTGGCCGACTTTTGAAAATGTAGAACTCTGGCCAGGCTCTCTAAACTGGGCTGGCTGATCATGGACATCAAAGCACGGATCGCTACCGCTGCTGGGCCACTGAATTAAGGGTGGGCAAGCAAGGCAAGTACAACTTATTGGCTTGACTAACCAGGTGTCCTTAACTCGTGCTGCTTTTATATGCAATATCCTCTACTATTTGAGCTGACTTGGCTTGTCACCCTCAACATAAACGTAGGCCGGTTGCGAAGCTTATGAGCTTCCCTCTGACTAACGGTCCAGCCTCCGTGATGAGCGCATGATTCAAACGTGACAGCTGAGCTGATGGGTCAGGCATAACGCAGCAACTTTAAACGGTCACTTTGAAGTGAGCAACCAAAAATCAGGCAAAATGTTTCCACTCACCTTCTGGGCTTCTTCGACATGTTTGGTTGCTGGGCTTGCCGAAGCAACCCAAGTTGGCCCATTGGCGCACAGCACTAGCGCCACCGCCAACGTGACAGCTGGCAAGCTCCCATTGGGTCGGAAGCCAGCCATCTTGCGCCGCCTTTGGAACCTGAACAGGGAAATCATGGTGGAAGCAGCTCCGGCATTGTTCATGGACAGATTACGAGTGATATCTTCTGTTTCAGCCAGTTGACACCAGCCAAGCAGAAGAGGGCAATCCTAATATGGATGCGCTCCGTGCCCCATCATATGGTCGTTTAGTGGGACGTTCTTTCTGGGTGGCGATCTCACCAAACAGTGATACGAATATCTGGAGCTCCAGATATGAATCCACCACCCTTTAGACGTTCTTTCATCCTCAAATCTTTCCAAATGTGAACGAATTGCTATGAATGATAGCTCTTAAAGTGCGCCCTGATTGGAGAAACAGCGCGTCAGAGCAGATTCCACCCGCTACTCGACAAATGGACGCGCTTAGCTCACCTGGTTTGTCGCGGGTGCGTAGAAGAACCAATGGCGTTTAGCTTAGGTGCATATGTGTTGGTGCATGCCCGCCTGAAGATACAATGAAGACGCTGGAGTTCTTTGCGGTTCACCGCACCAAAGCTTGGAAGCTGGATCCACAAACTGCGTCCAGCTCTCGGAGCTTTGGTGGCTCATACAACTCCGGGTCAATCCTGGCTTAGTCAAGACTGCCTCGTATAGTCCATAGACTGCTTTTCTTAGTAGGCTTCTTGCTACAGTTTTGCTCAGTGTTCGTGGCGAAACCTAATTGATTTCGCCAATTAGGTTTGCGCATTAGCTTGCGCATATTCGCGCAAACGGAGCAGTTTGCGCAGGTTGGCGAAATTAAGCGCGGCCGCGCGGCCGCGCATAGGCGCGTGGGCGTAAAATAACTGTGTCAATGACATTCTGGGCTCAGATGGCAGTTACATCTGACCTTGTATGGGCAGTCGACCTTTGAGGCGGCTGATAGGTGGGTTAGCGTCAGACCAGCACACATTTTGGCACCAAGTCATAGGCTGGGGCGCCCGAAATCGCATAAGCATACAGAGAATTTCGCCAATTTCGCCAATTAGGGTGAATTTGCGCTTTAGCAATTAGTGTTTGCGCATTTCCGAAAACAATTTCGCCACGATCACTGGAACTTTTGCTACAGAGCCCGGGCCTGTAATTAGGAGTGGTTGCATGGTGAACACTGCTGATTTGTATATACGTGGAAAGCGAATGAGAAATTACCGGTATTGTGAAAGAAAGACCAGCGCCTGGCTATACAAGTGATTGATTAGTCTAAGACGGCTCTGAGTGGAGCCTCAGCTCTAGCGGCTAGCCTCTCATGATGCCATCAGTCATGTAGCGAATCTGAGCTGCCTTGCTTTGCATGGGATTAAGGTACCGTACCAGCGTTTGATTTCGTCAGGTTCGACGCCACATAATTCATTATGAAACGTTTACGGGTTTCGGCATCCCTAGCGTTACCTGCCAAAGGAGACCATTATCGGTCCATTACCGCCCAGAAAACTTTCCAGCGAAATTCGTCAGGCCATATATGTATTTATTATTTGACGAAATTAAACGCTGGTACGGTACGTTGATGGGACTGACTGCGAGCAACTACCGGTAGGTATTAGAGGTTGCCACAGAGGGTTAAAGCTGTACAGCATGAGCTCGGGTAACGTGTACCTGGTACACTTTCGTAAACTTCAGCAGCCGGCGCGGGCGGCCAGCCGCGCGCATCTGGGTACAACGGTCCGTCCGGTCACGACCAGCATTAACTACGTGGGCATACGGGGAAACGGTTGAATCATTGGTGACGTCGGATACCGTACATCACTGACCTCACGATATCCGCCGACCGGTTGTGTACCGGCCGTGTAATCATTCATTTTCGTACCGGAATCGCCCCCGTGAATGGGTACTGTGTATTCGCATACGATATAAACCACTGCCAACTTGAAGGTGGCCCCACTGCATGAGGCACGCAGGGCGGCACTGATTGCTGCAGTTAGCTGGCGCTTGATGGCTTCGCAGTTCGGCAAGGGAGAAGGGACAGAAGGGAGACACAGTCACGGCAGCTAGCAATCTAGACCTGGAAGGAAGTTTATACACGGCGCGGCTCATAGTTACAGTCTGTCTGTTCACTGTGCTAACAGACTAGCTACTTCTGCCACTATACATCAACGCATAGCCATCCGATGAACTTCGCTCTCTAGCTCGCTGTCATCTATATGGCGCCTCTTAGATGATTGAAGTAGGAAGGGCAAGAGAAGCTGGTTTCAACCCGAGTGCTGAGAAGGTCCACTAACTGAAACTTAGCCGCTATGCGTATACTGAGTATTGGCATGGCGAGCTGCTGTCAACCTGCACAGCTGCGGTCAACACCGAGAAACTTTGAAGAGACTTGTCCAATGCCGTCAGCATACTTGTACGTACTCAGGTGCCTTGCAAACTGCCAGTGGTAGTCACATCCTTCAATCTTCGGAGTTGTGGAGATGTCCATATATGCAATCATCTGATTCTAATTAGGCGGATCTCTTTCAGCCTATCCTAGAATCGTCGAGCGTGCGTCGAGCTTCTTGTTGGAGGGTTTAGACAGTCGAGCTTCCAATCAGAACCTCCTCAAGAAGAGGGTCTACTCTCGGTTTAACTGACACAAACTCATCGCACCGACTTACTGCAATAGCGGCATTCCATGGCGTCCCTTTTCACCGGGTCGTTCCTGCATCCAAACACCACCGCTGAGCTGGCAGCTCAAGCAAGGCAGCTCCTGGAGCCGTATCATGACGGGATTCGAAAAGTTGGGCGATCATACAGCATGTGAGTGCTTGGCATTGGGCAGAGTCGCTTGGCATCTTTGCACTGCCGACTATCTGTTTAGAGTTGCGCGCTCATTGGTTGCGTTTTTGCAGATGCGGTGATGGTGAGTTTTTTGATGAATACTTGAAGAGGGCGGTAAAGTGGTGCGCAGGATGCCGGGACGGGTATCCACTCACCTCTGCAGATTGGTCATATAAACAGGAAAATTCTGGAGCTCAAGAAATTGCAACTCATTGCTTTGAAGTTTGAAGCTGAGTCCAAACCCTGATAGCATCACGTTGGCAATCAGACCAATTTGTGAGCTTTTGGAAGACCACTGTATTTTTCGCCGGTAGTAATCATAAATTGGAAAATGAGCTTCCTGCAGACAACACTCAGGAATTTTGCTTACCCTTTTGACACAGCTAGCTTTGCTCAAGCTTGTCCAAACCTTCACTAATTGTACCATCAACTTTGGCCAAGAATTCCGCTCTTACCAACCTCATAACTTTCTTCTCTTCAGGGTGCCCCTTCCCTACATGCTCGCAATGCACTCCCTCTTCGTGTCTTCCTTCTTCCGAGGGGCTTTCAACCAGTACTGGCTCATCGGATATTGGATGGCATTCTGCGCCGGCTTTGGCGGGGGCACTCTGTCCAGTCTCTTTCTGGCGGAGCTCCCAGTATGGCTTCAATATGACTTCATTCTGGTTATATTCTCGGTCTGCTGGTACCTAATGATATACTGCCCTGGGGACCTCGTATTCAAGCTCTACAACAACCTTCCAGCAAGGGTACGTCTTTTTCTAAAACGCCCTTTGAGCTCAGAGATTGCATGAGAACGTCAATGGGCTCTTCCATATTAAGACAGGGCGCGTTTCGAGTGATGGCTGCCTGAGACTCGACAGATACTGCCTCCTGCAAGAAGGCGGTCCTGTATGTCAGGAGTTTCGTCATGATTTATAATCGTGCTAAGACGGACCTTTCTTTCGAAGAACAGGCAGAACCTGGCAGGATATTGTGTGGTTGTAAAACCTAATGTAAAACAAGCAGCCCAGTTATGTTGCAGCCAGTCAGCTTTCGAGCGGCAAACCTGTCGTTCTCTCCTCTTCCGGCCGCTTGTTGGCCTGATCCGTTCCTATCCGAACCCGACTCTGCTTGGTAACGTTCAATGTCAAAGTTTTGACTCAAAAATCAACTTGGAGCTTCGTTCCCCAATTCTGTTCGAACCTTCTAACCAGAATTTGGAAACGTAAGCCAGAAAGGAACTTCGACTCCGGGTTCTGTCCAGCGCTGAGGATTTTGTCCGTTCTTGAGTCCCTTACGATGCAGCTGGTATCGTCCACGGAAAAAGAAAGAGCTTAAAAGAGAAAAGAAAGAGAGAAATAAGCCCTAAGTTGATGTCCTCAGATCTCCGAGGACCAACCGCATCTCCTGACTTGGCTTCACACCTACTCAAGTCCTTTCCGCGATAACCTCACGATAGCATATCCTCCAGTCGCCCCCTTCTCTCTGCAGGCCGCTTGCCGTGTCGCTTCGTCCGTCCTGAAAGCGCACACGATCGCAGCCGGCGTGACTCACGCCGTCAAAGTCTGCGCCCCAGGAGTCGTTGTTTCGCCCCTCTTACTGGGCACTTTGGGGGGCTGCGGCGGCGTTTATCTGACGGACATTGTGTTGTATAACATGGGTTTACGGAAGCCGATGGAGTTCTCCTATCCGACCTGGTAAGAGCTTTCCGCACGTGACGCATCCAGAAGAAGGATAGCTCTGCCGTCAGGCGCTACCTGTTTGCGATTCAGCCGTAGGTCCCAGATGCAGCGTGTTCATCGTGCATTTCGCAAAGAGCCGGATTACGCGCAAGCGGAATGCCAGCGCGTTTGCGCGATTCTTTCCCCTGGGAGCTTCCGATCTGCGACGGCCGTTTTCGGATGAAAGAAAACTCAGTGGCAGAATGTGAATTCAGCCCCTCGTGAAGAAACCTAACGTAATATACGAGAGGAATCAAGCGTCGGCTTCTTCCTGTGTGGGTTCCGCTCTGTCTTCGAAGTGCAAGTCGCAGGCGGTGATCTACCGTGAGGGTATAGTCCCCAGAGTTCTCCAACGAGCGGAACTTACTTACTCAAATGGACCCAGCAGGTCGAGATGAGGTAGTTGCCATAATTCGACTGATTCCTGAAGCGACTTTTGGATCACTTCGGCAATCCCTATCGATCAGTCCGGCAGTCCCGAAAACGTTCCATTGCTTTTCTTCTATTGAATCGCTGCGGCCGACGCACGAAAAAGGGAATCTGATTTTTTCTGACAGGAACACGTGGTCGTCTTTCGTGATCGCCTTTCTGTACCTCTCGACCGTCCACTGGCTCCCTATTCTGCCCCAAGACGTGGCCGAAGCCCTTGGCATCACTTTCCTGGTGAGCTTCTTTGAGGTGAAAGGTTTTTATTGATTTCGGGAACCTTGAACTCGCACCCAAGATGTTGCACGGCCAGTCTGCAAGTCCTTAGGTGCGAAGTTTGCGGAAGTCGACGATATACCATACGCTCTCCCCTTCTAAGAGCTCCTTCGAAAAGAACATCTTGGATGCGAGGTTAAGGGGCCCCAGAATAAGCAGGTTGTGACATCACCGCCCAACACGTGTTGTCGTCGTTGCAGGGCTCACCTCAACGTACTGTACTCACATGGTTTCAGAAGGGCCCAGGAACGTTCGCGATTCTGAGGCACTGCATAGAACCCACAAACGCGTGATTGTTGCTCTGTTACGAGATTTAGGACGAGCTAGGGGTAATTGTCAACAGCGTAACGGCGGTGGGACAGGGAGTTGTTTACGCCCATCATAATCAAGCTGGCCCCAAGCCGCGACACGAGACCAATCTGCGTGTTGTGAACGGGGAGACTTAACCCATGGTTTTTTGGGAGTGAGCTAATGGAACCGGAAGATCAGCGGCGTTCTTAAAACCGCCATACGTACGAGCTGTAATTGCCAGATCAGAGATGCATATCTCTTGAAGGGTTTCGTCTTCCGTATGTAGGTGGCCCAAGCGCTCGCTTCGGAGTTCACGGGACTGCCCCTGGATTGCACCGCCCCGATCGACTACGTCTTCCACGTGGTGACGTAAGAAGTCGTTCTCACTTTTCTTCCTCTCTTGTTCAGCTCCAAATCGAGACGATGCGTCGAGACGAACATCGAGAAAAGGGGTTACTTGCTGGGCAAGATGTGGATCGTCTGACCTGGCGGATGACATCGGATCCCTTTCCCTTTCGAAGCTGCCGACGAGCGTGTCTTTCTACAGACATGAAACGCAGAACGGTTCTGAATTTTTCTCGAATAAGCCTTCAGGTTGAACCTTAGGACCCTGCCTTAATTTCCGGTTCTGCCGTTTATCTTTCAAGGCAGATGGAGGTAGGCGCCCAACCCGGCCCGGTTGCACGCTGGTTAGCGTGCTAACGCTTTTGATTTGTTTGAGCTTTCAGGGGGATCCCTCGTCCTGCCGACGTTCTGAAGGGCGCCGAAAAGTCTGCCGCCAAAGCGCCTCCCACCGTTGGACAGAAGAAGAAGGCCATGTGACACGTGGCGCACAAACACGGGCTGAGATGCGATCCTGATGTAGCTAAGGCGATCGCCCTCCGGCCATCAGGAGGTGTTAGTTAACCCGATTCCAAGGAAGGAAAAACATCTCAGGACGGACTCGATCTTTGTGCTAAGGACGCTTTGCAGTTCGAAACGCACATCGGGCTTTGCGAATCCGTTATAACCTCAATAGACACCACTGGCAGACACACAGACCTGAGTCGCGAAACATGCAATATAGTGGTGCGTGGTTGCATGACTTGCCCCGCAGCCCGTTTGGACTTGCAACTCAAATCTCATACGACTCGTTCTTTGACAAATGACCGAGTCAAGTGGCCGGTTCGCGGGAGTGCCAGTGACATACAGGCGCGTCGCTCCGGAGAAGGGGCGGACAGGCAGCGCTGCCTCGAAAAATATTTGAGCTGGTGTTCAGATTGCAGTTCGCGATTCATGTTTTGAGAATCTTGTTTCATATACTCGAGCACTGAAGGGCCTCTTCTTTTGCCGCATATCCAAGGGAGACATGGTCATGATTGGCCTTTCAAACAGTCGGATATGTAAGATGAGAATTGCACAGTGAACAGACGAGTAGAATTACGTGATAAGTACTAGAACTACCGCGAAAATATTCAAAGCTTAATCTGCATGCATAAAACTGCATGTGAATTTTCAATGACTACGGAAGAAAGTATGCTCTCTATGCCGGCATCCTGAAGTTTGGAGCCGTGTAACGACAGTCCGTGACTCTGTATGAGAATCTGTTTTTCGACCAGATGAGATACCACTCACATGCCGTGCCTAAGCAAGTTCTCAACCTCAATTTCAAGCTGAGGTCGACTGTGCGATTGACGTGAAGCAAAAAAAGTGGTTTCTGACGATTCCCTAAGCTTCCAAAAGCGTACGAGTGACACACACCCACCTAACCGACAGTCATGCTGCATCTTCTGACGTCGTGAGAAATGTAGCTAGTACGTTCTCGTTAACGCGACACTCGGGGCACTACGGCGCGCTACGTAACTCTGAACGGGACAGTTTCGTAGTCTGCAAGCACACGACGCTTCTGTATTCCCGTGAGGAACGAATATTACAAGCTGGCTGTACTCAACTCCCGCCTTGCCCCCCGGTCACCCACTGGCTGTCCGGAGCGGAGCTCCGCTGAACGTTCCGCCGGAATATCCCAAGCACGTCCTCCGTTTTGAGGCACCGGGGCACTTTGTACTGCCCGGCGTGCGCCCCCTGGGCCACCTTGTATCGAAACAGCTCGTCGAATGTTCCCGCCCGGACGACACACAGCTCCAGCTTCGACAGCTCCTTCTTCACCGAGCGGGACATGTCGTACGACGCGTTCTGCGCCTGAACGGCTCTGTCGAGCGCATCTGCCAACTCCGCAACGTCGAGCGAGGCCGATGCCTCTTCCTGGTTCTCCGCAGGGAGCTCAACCCTTCCCGCCGCGTTTCCCGGTAGAGGTTCTACCTCCCAGAAGACGGTGTACCGCGGCGGCCGGCACTCCATGTCGATCGCGGTCGTGTACTCGACCAGGCGCAGCGCGCGTGGCGCGAGCGCCGCGGCCGCGTCCGCGACCGCGGCCGCGAGGTCGCGCTCGGTCACGTGCTCGCTCGCGCCCTGGATCGCGAGCACGCCCCGGCGGTACTGGAAGCTGATCTGCGGCAGGGAGTGTAAGTGCGCCTCCACTTTGACGATGTCCTCCAGTCGGTACCGGTACAGACCGCCGTAGTTGGTGAGTACCACTTCGTAGCAGCGGCCGACTTCGAGCTCGTGAAGGCCGAGAGTGGTCGGGGATTCGCTACCGGTCGCTTCCACCGGGATGAATTCCCAGAAGGCCTCCCTCGGGAGAACGGTGTACCGGGCAGTGCTGGGGTCGGGACTCGAGAGGTCGACATTGATGCCGACGAAGGCTTCGGAGGAGCCGTAGGTTAGCGTAACCAGGGGAAGGTACGGGCCCGCAAACCTAGGGAAAGTTCGGAGAGACTTTACGAGTAAGAAAAGATCTAAAACCGGAAACGGCTACCTTCATCGGAGATACCTCTAGTAGGGTTGCTAAAAACTGGAGTTGAAACGGAAACGATAGCGCTTCGAAACAGTCAGAGAGACGAATGGCAGCCTGATAGATTGCGCCGAGAGCCCATGAAGAGTGAGGAGCATCGGTGAGAGTGGTGAGGATTGACGTGTCCCGGCGACTCTAGCGATGAGGGCAGAGAAGATAATCGGTCAGAATATTTGCGGGTAGCTCGCGACTTCCTGTTCGAATTGAAGCCCTGGCACAAACTATGCGGATGCAAGTGGAAAATCCGAAACGACGAAGACGATGACGAACGATGATAGACGGAATATACGAAACTTGACGGAAGGCGGAGCAAGCAGATAAAAAACTTGCTTTCAATTTCTCTTCATGGCTTGCAAGTGGCTGATGAAAGCACCTTAGTATGGATGATCTCTGAACGCAACCCCTGAGGTCCAGGACGGAACTAGAAGCGATCCATTTTCAAGGGACGACGATAACGGTGTAGATCGTTCTGCTTGAAGCAAGTCGAAGGAAGATACAAATTCTGCAGCGCTTCAATAATCTCACTTCACAAGCGTGGATCAAAACTCGCCCAAGGGCGCCGGTTCTCACCTTCTGAGGGGCTCCAGATAGGGTGCCATTGGCCCAGTGAGAATGCACTCCACGAACTTCACCTTCGGCCACACTCTCGGGATGATCCCGTCAAACCCTTTCTGGAATTCCGCTTCGAGCTCGTCCGCAAGACTCTTCAAATCCTCGCAATCCCTCGCCATTCTCGTTGCGATCGCCGCCCGAACTTCCTCCGACCCGACCCGGGCCGCATTCACACCGCCGCTCCGGACGTCCTCCACCAGGCCCCGCCAGTCCCGCTCCAGAGTGTGAAAAGCCGCGACGAAGCTGGCGGCGAACGAGGTCCGCATCTGGGTGAGCTTTTTCGCACCGGCGAGCGCGCAGAGCATGTGGCAGTACGCGGCTTGCTCCGCGTCGAACAGTGTGAATACCTCCGCGGGGCTGCTCATGGTGCGGGACACGGCGTCGGGAAACTTGTCGAGGCCAAACCGGGTAAGAGCTGGAACTAAATGCATGGCTTGAAGACCGCCCGGAAGAGGCTGCGGCCGAGTCATGTTGACCAGGCGCAGCGCGTAGGCGTTGGACTCAGCGCCGAAGAACCTGCGGGTCAACCGAGCTGGGTCACGAATCTGGTGGGTACACGGAGAAGATCCAAATTCAGCAGGCAATTAAGTCAGTATCTTCTCTACGAGTGGATTGATTGGCTGTGTGCCTGGCTTAAGCACGTGCAAACTAAGCTCCAATTAGATAAGCTGCCAGGAAAAGCGACATTATGGGTAGATTGCATGAAGCTACTTCTTCAACTCGCGGAAAACCTGGCTTGTTCGGAATCTCTTCTGAGCTCGGCTGACTGGCCGGCGCAAAGTTTGGGAGTCCGTTTAGTTCTGACCGTCCGACGAGACTGGTCCGATGACTTCTGCTTGGAATCGAGACGGGATACAGTAACTCTTGAGTTTTCAGAAGTTGCTGATCAGCGGACTGGGCCCTGTTTCTGCTTAAGCTGCTTCCGCCCGAAACATGAACTCGAGATAATCTAGCGTTTGTGGTCTCTGCCAAACAGATCAAGACTTGCGGACACAGGAAAGCGCGACTTGCCGTTCCTGTAAGGGACGGGCGGAAAACAAACTTACAAGCCCGGCTTGGCAGCGTCGCTCAACGATTGACTGCGCGAGCAATTGTCTAGCTGTTTTCAAAAGTTTCTGTGGACTGAATGAGCAGGCAAGTAAGTAACGGCGACCGTGTTAAGCTCGTGGGAATCCGGATCCTGAAACCCTCTCGCAAACCTGAGTCGAGCGACCCAACATTCAGCACGGAAACGAAAGTTGCCAAGAACACGCCATGGAAAAGCATACCGAATCGCTCAAGGGCAGGTGAAATGCAGTTCATCAGTACTTCGGTACCTTGTAAAGATGGAGGCCGCCAGAACAATCAACCGCGTGGCGCGGGTCAACGAGCCCTCCGTCTCGGGGATCAGCTTCCGGCTGTCGGTGCTTCCAGACCTGGAGGAACACCGTAAGAAGACAGTTCTCAAAAACAGACTCTCTGTGATAATCGATAAAAGACAATGAAAGAATGGAGTTGGTGTGAGTTTGCGTAACAGGCCATCTGTTGTTCCTGAAGCTTCTGCCAGCTCAGCGTCCGGGCTCTGTTATTGTTGGCCGGTCTTGTTGAGCGGACCGTGCTTAATCTGACATTCTCTTCAAGCGCAGACGTCGCAATCACCAGAATCAAAGTTTCACGCGCTAATCTCCTGCCTGCCTTCATTCGACAAAGGCGCCCGTTTCCGAGACAACTGCATTTCCGCCATCAAGGATGGTTACACCACCATCCTCCTTGTCTAACACCTTCCACTCGTAAGCATTGTTGATTTGTGAGGGAGCACCTGATCTGCAATGCTGACAAAGCAAAAGGATTTGATTGCTTACGTCAGCAGAAAGTGTGCAATCTTCTCTCCGCAGAGGATCTTCGGTTCGCTTCCCGTATGGAAGTTGGATGCCTCTCGCTCCACCCAGGGCTTGAAGTGGCCGTAAGTGGTCAGGGGATGCGCAGCTTTGAATCTTTCCACGCTGGACGATCGATCCAACCCGTAGCTGCACAGCGCAAAGAGACGTTTGCTTCAGTCAAAGAGCAACGGCAGACAAGCTTCAGGAATTTTGGATCTTGCAGTCAAAGAAGGGAACCAAGCGCAGCTCTCTAGAGCGCAGCGCACGTCAATGCTTTATGTTGTTGAATACATGCACGTCCCCTAAAATGCTAGCCTCTTGTCGGGTTGTGCATTTATAGTCTTGCGCGGACTCAATCCACTGCATACAGCTGGTTCGCGTTGCTCACAAAATAAGGACAGCTGCGCCTTGTCAATTTAGATATGGTTCGTTCTGGAAAGATCAAACATGCCTGTACACAGCTGAAAACTAGCTATCTTGCTAGCTCTGCAAAGGTAGGAACAGTCCGTGGGATCCATTACAAGAGTCACAGCCAGATGAGCTGGTAGGAAAAAGAAGCAGAAGAGACCAAACAAACTCACAAGAGTATCTTTTAGCGGGCACCAACAAAGGCTCACAGGCTCTGCTTCAGTTGTTTTGTTGCACACGTTCCAGCTCAGAAAGCAGTGACATCCGGTCAACTGACCTGCGTAGGTATTCTGTGTTTTCATTAAGCGCCAGAATCGCTGTGAGCACTCTGCGCTGCACCTCTTGCACCCCTTCTTTGGCATCTCTCTCCAGGTCATCAATGCTGTAAGCTGGTGGGCGGACTTCACCAATGCTGGTGTTAAAGTCTGGGGCACCACTTGCCCCTTGAGAGGTTGACACGCCGGCTTCTGGCTGCTCAGCATCGACCCGGTGAGAAGCCATACTGCTTATATCCACAATGTCTAGCTACGTGAGGTTGTCTCTTCCGCAAGTCTTCAGGCTCTAGTTAGTCCAACCAAAAAAATGTAAATCGGAGCTCTTCCGTACAGCCACATTGCATGTGGCCACTGCTGTGGGCCTAGCTGCGCCGTCCGTCGATATACTGCAGCGATCTCCACTTTTGGAATCGACCTCGTCTCCTGTCAGAGACTCCTGTGCAGCCCAGTACAGTGGCTCACCTCAAAAGTCCCTCTATCCTGGCCACGGCGCGCCCGTCAGCGTTTGTAATCAAGCTGCATACTTAAAATCTTGCTCACATGATAACAAAGACCCAATCTGACTTTTCAGTCACCTGCTGCAAAGAAGTTTTGCCGTTGATCAGCAGGCTAGGCGCTGGTGCGCACAGTCAGCTTCCACATGACAGCTGTGATCAGCACTAGGGCCCGTGTGAAAGGACTGCACAGGGACCTTTTCAACTTGAGGTTGAAAGAGGCAAAGCCAGAACCCTCTTGAACTTCGACTCTTCGAGTAGCAGTCACTGAGCGAGGCTCATTGAAGGTGGCGCGCGCGCATGGAGGGCAATCTCGTTGCCGTCACGTCATTGTCATGGGATCATGGTCGGAGCTGCCTTGAAAGCGCTACCTGGTACTTACCTGCTACGAAAAAGAAAGAAGTCCTCTAGCTCCAGGTCAATTCTCCCAGACTCCCAGTTTCGCACTCTCGATGCTGCCGTGACGAAAGTGGTTTACCTAATACTCATGACGTAGGCGCCACTAGACCGTACCCATCTGCAGAGACCGCTGTTGAAAGTCACATGCATATGACGTCTGCAGTGTGCACGATGTAAAATACCGGCACACGAATGGCGCCGCAAATGATTCCAGCTGAGTAGTGAGCACTCCGCACTGGGCAGTGATTTGTGACACCTGTGTTCTGGGTGCTCAGGAGTCCCCGAGTACTGTGATTGGCCGAGCCTCTGCATGGTTGATGAGATACCGTACCGTTTAGCTAAGTTTCCGGCCCGTTTCCGGACGCAATTCATGCCCTCGTAATTTGATCGACCGGCAAATGATGAGCCGATAAACGTGCATTAAGTCGGGACTGTACGTAGACTGTACTAAACGTAAGGTAGTTACTAGTCTTACACTGCTTCGACACTGCGACAGCTACTAGTAGCCCTTGCGAAGCGGTCGGTCCGAGTCAAGACTCAAGACTCAGCGTGGTCGGACTTGCGATCGCATGACGTGTCATGTAATGTACCCGCGTTGGGTACGGACTTGGGCATCGTGTCAATACACTTTTGCAGTGGTGCACTGAACTCCGGTTTAAAAACCGGCTTCCAGGGGGTCCAACTGAAGGCCCATGAGCATCTAAAACCGACCTCCAGGGGGGGGGCCTCTGTAGTCGATGTTTTGACCCCTAGTAGTACAATATTTGTACTGACCGCTTTCCCCCCCTCACCTTTGATCTGGCTTGCAAAACGCTTTAGGTTTTACTGTAACTCAGGTTAGAACCAGGTGTCTTCAAGAACTAGACACATACGTATAGCCCTAAAACCTTCAAAGAACCTCGTAGATCTAAGAATTTCTGGTTTTCGTTGACGGGCCGTAGACACAGGATTCTTGTTGGGGGTCTACGTTGCCGGAGAAAACGACCCCAGAAACGTCGCTCTTCTTGTAATAGCCCCCCTCTAAAAACTTCAACGCCTTGAACGAACTTCCATAACCCCGCCCCAAAAGTGAAGTTGGTGAGCGCAAAGCAGAACCGGCTTCCATACCCACTCGGACAAATTCGGGCTTTACTCAAAACCGGCTTCCATGCACCCCTCAAAACTTCGAAAAACCGGAGTTCAGTGCACCGCTACAAAGGTGTTTTGACACCATGCCTTGGTACGGACGCAGCTAGGTACCGTTCCGGGACCAAGGGGCGAGCGTCCATAGCTTATCATGGATGCCGTACGGTATATGGCGTACGCTCCGCCGCATTCGACTTTAATTCAATTGCGACTCTTGCCGGGGTACTTTACCGTACGGAGGAGTGCCCCCCCACGTCATTCCTAATACGGATGCACGCAGCAGCAGCAGAGCATTGCGGTGACGGCCAGGGAGCTTGATATTGAGCGGCGGCTACGGTGACTTAGCTTTTAGAGTTAGCATCGAGCTAACCCCCGGCGACAAAGATCCTAGATGTGCCCTGCTAGCTCACGGTCGCCTGCCGCTTATAAATTGGCCCTGCTGAGCTTTCAAAGTCATGCACTTGAATGGAATTTTGGAGCAGCTCGAAGCAGCTGAGCCGGCTTTTTCACACACATACCACCGCGCTTGCGGAGTCACTTGGTCTTTTGATCGTCTGTGTCAATGTCATCCTTCCCATATATGATGCTGCTCAGTCCAAGCTAGCATTGAGACTGGTCCGATTCATGATCAATAGCCACGAGTCAGACACTCTGAACTGTTCAAAACAGCAGACCTAGTCCTCTGAGCTGTACGTCCAAAACAACTTCAAAACAATGAATACTTAGTCTACCTTTGAGGGTTGCTGTGAGGGTCCGCCCATATCACTTGTCGTATATTTATCAAAATTGTCGTTTGAAGCACAACTATAATTCCAATTACAACCTACAGGATCTAGCTCAGCTGCGTGCAGCCTTCGACCCCTTGTCACTTGTCACTCGGTTTCAGGTAGAGGTCTCTTGTCTTGTAGGCGTTGGCGTCAGCGCCGGAACTCTCCACTGGCAATTTCGAGGTGAGTGCAGGGCAACAAGTTTGGCAATGTGAGAATGTCTTTGAGCGCTAATGTGTATGTGATACTAGCATCCTGAACGCTGGCTCACCGATTGAAGAAAGGTGGCAAACATAGTTTTGCACTCTTAAGGTCAAATCTAGCAGCACACAATGTAAAGTCTTAGCCAATGATTTGACAATAACAGCCAGGCTGTACGCCTTCCTTGACAAGAAGAAACATCTGGAGATATCAAAATCAAGTACAGTACGATTCAATCAATCTACCTGATTACATATGATGCTGAAGAACTTGTGTCCTTGAAAGCTCAAGCAATATCAAACTGTCTATTCCTTTGGAAGCACCATGGATCGACATGTTGTTCATGTAGGCTGAAAATATACAGGAGAGCGAACCACTTGTAAGCAGCCAGACCTCAGATGCTGTTTTGTCACATTGGGCTGTCACCTATTGGGCTTTCACTAGGCCTATCCTGTAAGTTCGTGAAGAAAGGTGACCCTTTCATGGCTCAGGAATCAAGCATAGCTGGCAGGCTGCAGAACCAGCTTGAACTGTGCACCGGAGGACAACATTCGTTCTCTAACGCCACACAAAAAGTTCAGAATGTGCATTGAACCCGCGAATGTAGATTTTTTTTTCCATGTGCCATTTGTATTGTCTTTGCCTCGAGTGGTGTTTGGTATATTTCTCATGGAGCGCTTGTCAAGGTGCATTCAGCTGCACCTCAACACAGGCCATCAATACCCATTGCCATCTGATGCCGTGAATCTTTTCTGGAACATTCAGCAGCTCCTTACCATGCTGCGTACGTTGACCCACAATCCTTCATTGTGAAGAATGAAGGATCATCGGTTCCACAGTAGACTCTGCATCTTTTAGAGATGCTCAAGACAAGCCAAACAGGACATCACGCTAATTAAACTATTGATGGCCGCCAGACCCTTCTCAGAGTCTTATGATAACTCTCTGGATTCCATTTCTGCAGTGTTCTGAGTGACGTACGTTATAAGCATTCCAGAGATGGCTTCGAAATCAGCGCCTCCAGAGGGTACCGCAGCTGAAAAGGAAACGGTTATTCCGATGCCGACAAAGGTGTCACTGGGCGCACAAGCCAAGAAACACGAGGGCCTGATTGACTACAGTATGGTGGACGGGACAAATCTCTTTGCACCGGCCAACCCCGACAGCCCCCTGTTGGCGCCCCTGAAGGGTTTGAAGAAAGCAGGACTGGTAAGAAGAAGTCTTGAAATGAGAAGCTCACAGAAACTTGGTTTGGCAGGTTTCGAAATGGGCCTGTTGCGACTTTTCGAGGAGCTCGTTTCTCGGCCGTCCAGTTCTCGACCTGCTTACGGTCAGGAAGGTTGTTTCTTGGATGGCTTCTAAGTCAGTTGGGTGTTTTCAGATATTTGCGTGATAATGTAAGAACGCTTCATGACGAAGTGAGACGGGCTCAAAACCTGAGTCCTGTTCGAGTCGAGCTGGCAGACATCCTTATGCTGTATCACTGGAATAACAAGTGACTAGTAAAAGCCAGTCGCTTGCTGATCTTTGAGGCACTTCCCAAGATAGCATGACTCGGAGGTCTTCGCGCTTCATGAAGAACACAGCTCACGAGAACGGAGCAGCTTGAAGAACAAACGGAAGCGAAAGCAACAAAGTCCGCAAGTCATTCCGTCTTCAGCTTTTAGTATTGCATAAAAAAACCATGCAGCCAGCCAATGCGGCAGCGTTGGCCGCCAAAGCCGGGTAGATAGCACTGAAAACGTTTTGAAGTAAAAGTCGCATATTCCCTCCCCCTGCAGATTCCGCAGGGCACGTATATATACGACGCCAATCACCCGATCCGGCTGCTCTTCCGGCTCACGGGCACCGCCGCCAAGATGGCTCTCCTCAGCTCCAGCTTCTGGCTAATCATATCCGTCCACGTGTTGCTCCTCATCTGCTACTACCAGACCGACCACAACAAGATCCGCATCGACACGACACCTGGCAACACGCCTTGGCCGTTTCTGCGGTCCAGCACATATGCCGGCTTCCTGGGAACGCTGGTGTCGTTCGTTCTCGTGTTCCAAACGACGCAGAGTTACGCCAGGTGAGGAGAAGCTAGGCGACGTGCGCAGGGTTCTCAAGCCCGCTCGTATCGCCGTCTGCACCGGTCCTGGCAACAAGACGGATTATCCAAGTGCCAAAACAAATCAAGGCTGCGAAAAACAACCTAGTCGGACAAGGACCTTTTGCGACGCCTGCAACGCAGCCTTCTGCTGATGAAACTAGTATGCCGATACATCTGCACAACTGCTCGCCAAGTCTCTCAAAGAACGGTGCCCAGGGATAAAACGCAGCTTAACCTTGTTCTTCTTGGAGCGGGAGGCCGTGGGTGAAAAAATGACTTCCGTTGTCGGATCCCGTCCAAAATCTGCATCTGACGTCGATCCAGCTACACATTTGGTGCGGAAGCAAACGAGCGGAAGGTTTTGAAATCCGTTCGAAGAGCACGACTTCGCAAACACTCAGCAAAGCTTCTCGATCTTTGAGGCCGGTTCATCACAAGATACGGACGTTCAGGGCCCATTTCCACGTTCACTGCTAGTGCAATCTCACAGTTGAGCGGGATTTATAGCAGAGAAACGTTGCTAGATCACTAATCACCGGTTTGCCCGACAGGTTCTTTGTGCAGTACGACGCGTGCAACCTGGTAGCCAAGGCCGCGTGGCAGTTCACGACGGACCTGCGGACGCGCTTCGACGACGACCGCTTCCCGGGTAAGTCCGATTCTCGTCCGAAACGGACCGTTTTTCTAGATGACGTCACCATCGACTCCTGGTGCTGGGGCAGAACGTCACCAATCAAGCACAATACGGTAAGCAACAAACAGGGGTGGGTACAAATCTCTGCTTTTCAGGCAGTACGTCCTCTTGCCGTTCTGCAAGTCCGAGTCCCGCGTGTGCCCAGCCTTGCTCCCAGCTCTTGCCGCTTTAAAAGTGCGACGAGTTGGATTTATTTCACCTCACTTTTGACAGACTAAGCACTGGCAAGGCTCGGCACATCACGAGAGTGCCTGCCAGCTAGCTCGAAAACCGGAAAAGACCTTACACAGGCAGACGAAGACTGCAAATCGCAAAGAGAGTAGAGTAAGCAGACCTCTGTCCCCTGATCCGCATGGACGGAGAAGGACGTATTCAGTTTAGTACACAAGTCCATCTTTAGAGGAGAAGCCCTAGAGGAGAAGCCCGGTAGAATCAAAGAATCAAGAGCGCAGGAAACACGATTACACCTTTCCTTAATATCTGCAGGCGCGTCCATCGTCCGCCAAAAGCTGCTGAATTACTGCATCGCCTGCTGCTACCTCGGCTTCGCCTGGCTGCCCCACTACAAGAAGAACGACCTCCACGTGTGGGCGCTCAAGAGAGTGCACGACAGGCAGCTGCTGACGTTAGAGGAGGAGGCCTTAATCCTTGCACTGCCGGAAGGGGTGAAGCCCGTGTTCTCGGTGAGTCGACAATCAGACTGCAGAAGACGAAGAAGGGCGTTCTGCACCTGTTGACGAAACATTCAATGGAAACGTTTCACTGAGAGATCCAGAACCTGTTATCGGTAATGATAACTGAGTGGCTGTCTGGCTGGCTTGAGCTGGATTGCAAAAGCGCGAAGCGTGAAGCGCAAAGATGAGAGGCGCCGGCGGATGCCCTATGAGGGGCAAGTGCTTGAATTTTTCTCTTAAAGTTCTTTATAGATGATGAGCCCAATGTTCGATTTGGATATATCGCACTTTCTTCATGCTCTTCATCTTGCGTCGATTCTGAGAGCAACATGCAGTATCAGGGAATATGCATCGCTCTGGCCTAAGAATTCCACCGCCAGTAAATCTTAAAGGTCCCACGTTCCTGAGATCAGCCACAACCCAGCATCATCAGAAGCGGAGAAAAGAATGTAGGCAGCTACCGCTCATGTATTGTCTCCCCGGCCAGGTCGTCAAAGTGGACGATGTACCTGATCTTCCAGGAATTCCGAGCGGGGCATATCACCGGGAGGATCACTCTTTTTCTGCTTATTTTTCTTTTCTTTTGTCCTTATTCCCCACGGCAGTTGAAAGAAGCACTCTCCTAAACGCCCGGTTGTCTCTCCGGGGCAGGTCGTCAAGTGGACGATGTACCTGATCTTCCAGGAATTCCGGGCGGGGCATATCACCGAGCGAACCCACGACACGCTTGCCGGCGCCTTCCTGCGCCTTTTCAACGGGTTCAGCACTCTCTACGAATACGCCGCCACGCCGGTACGTACCGTTTTTGCAATGTTGTCAAGTGCCAATCATTCGCTGACCCGATCGTACGAAGGAAACCGCTCCTGGGCTCAAAAGCAATGTCATGTTGCAGTTTTTCAAACCTTTGGTGAAAAGAGGTTACAGACTTTCAGAGTCGATCAGTCACGCTCAAACAAAGTACTTGTAGCCATATTGCCGAGACGCACCTGTGAGGGTTCTATGAAATGAGCGGAAAAAAGCGGAAAATGGTTATTATGCTTCTTTCGAGAGATCCATGTTGAACATTTCGGGCTCGTCTGCTTAGCAACGGGATAACCTAAGCTAAGCTTTCACGTCAATGAGATGCAAGACTTTTTACCATGCACTTTTCGCGCCACGATTCTCTTTTTTTCTTCTCTTGGGCTCCGGTTTGGCCCAAGGTTTCCTTCAGTTTGAAGAAATCGCCCCGTAACCATAGCTGGCAGTTGAAGAACACTTGTTCACCACATACAAACGGTGCATCATTGAGTTCCAATACTGACACCTTTGCGCGACCAGTCACGCACCAGGCCTGTTTTGGGGCTTTTCTTGAAAGACAGACGCTTCCGTTTCTTGATTCTTGCTATGCCTTTCAGGTCCTCTCATTCAAGAAATCTGAACAAGTAAAATGGAGGGATTAAAAGTCGCTGCATCTGGTTGTTCCACAGCAGTTAGAGCAGACTGAGACTGAACACGCGCCTGAACCATTGATGCAGGTACCCTTTGCGTTTCACCACCTTTTGAACGTCATGGCGATCGGATACCTATTGATACTGGCTTACACTCAGGTGAGCCCACATGATGGCTCTCCCAATGAGTTTTCCTAGCTAGGATGTTACTCGGCCAACTATACTCCCTATTTCATTTAACCATGCTTCAAAGATTCGCCACTATTTCAGTCACCGTTGAAAGCTTTAGCGCGTTTGTATTGAAGACCCTGATCCGAGTTTACTTTGCTCATAGGGTTTACTTCGTAATCATCAGTTCATCCTTCCTGCAGCATGCTTGCGAAAATCCCGTGACATCTGGTCTTCCGTTTGTGAATATCACGCTCCCAGACGCGATTGGATTCAGTCGATCCCGATAGCATTTTCAAAAGCGGATGCTCCCCTACGTCCCCATCCCCCAGGGGCTTCTTCCCGCTAACGTCATCAGTATTCCGAAACTTTTCCAAACTTCTAAGCATGCATGCTTTGCGGCACTTGAGAGAGTCTCTGCGGGGCCGGTGGAATTTCAATTGGGCTCTGGGCGTGGAAGCCCATCAGTAAGTCCTCCATTCCTCGGCGCAAAATTGATTTCCTCCGGTATTGATCCATCTTATCGATGATTTTAACCGCCCACTCCCACGCTTCAAAGTAGTTCAAACGAACGGCGTCGGCAGCTCCTCAACCGTTTACTCAGCCAGGCTCTGCATACTGAAAACTTTCCTGTGTCCGCTCTCGAAAATTTTCCTCCGGCCGGTTACTGCTTCATTTCTCGTAAAACACCTACTCAAATATTCTGATCTTGCTGGGCATCCGCGAACTGTTTGAGCAGACCTTAATGTCTATTGAAGGGGTCACTGGGCCAATCTAATAACTGTCGCCCTGTGCCGCTCTCAGGTGTTCTCCTCCGGTTACTGGTCCATATTTCCGATGCTTCTGACCGTCCTCTGCACGCTGGGCATTCGCGAGCTGTCCAATGCGCTCGCGGACCCTTTTGGCTGTGACGAAACGGACATCCCCGTCTTGGACAGCGTCCTCATCTGGGACTGGTTTTTCACCGACTGCGCCATGGGCCACATCGAAAAGTTCAAATACTCTGTGGAGTCAGCATAGTTTCGACGCGACTGTGAAAAATAAGTGCGTTTTGTATTTGTGGTAGTCGGCGCGGCGCACGATGATAGTGACGTGTTGATTGCCTTGAAAACGGAAACGTCCGCTACAAGAAACTGATGGAAAACGTTCGATCCGGCTCCTGTTTTGGTTCTCCAAAAGGAAACTGCTTACGCACTTGACAGAAACTACCCTTAATAAGCATCGACGTACGTGGAATGCACTCCGTTCGCAAAAGTAGGATTCGAGGTAGGAAAAACGTCGGGATGACGTAACAACAGGTAAAGCTGACCTGACAGGCACCGTGGCACGAATGTTTGCCTTTGAGACTCGGCCGGAATTTTAGGCTTTGCTAGGCCCGGGGCTCTTTCCAACGACTCCGGCGTGCAAGCGTGACGTTTCCGAGGAGCTTTCGGAAGCAATAGTCATCCACGCCGGTACTAACTAGTTTCTGTCCATGCAGCATTGAAGCCAGAACTGTACGATGACTCGTAGGTTGTGCAGGTCGCAACGAATGGTTACTTAAACCTGACGTTTACGAAGGATAGAATCCTAGAAGGCTCATGCATTAGCACTGGTCAATCAAAATCACATCCTTCGCTGCTCCCGGCAACGGTTTCAATGATGCAGATCGCGCGCGGCCCCTGTTAGAAGTATTTGCGAATACTCGAAAATACATTTGCAAATACTCGACTCAGACGGCCGTGAATTCGCGTCCGATTTACTTGTTTCCAATTAGCGTATTTATTGTCCGCCGACAACATATATAGTCCTGTATAACACATAGCAACGTCCAGTTTTGAGGACATCCGAGATTGTAACGTAAACCACGCCGGGTGGGAGTGACTGTGAGTCATGCATCTCCGAATAAAACCAAGATTACACATATACTACTATGGCCGTCATCCGCTCAATCTGCTCAGCCGCCGCTCCGGCGACGCAAAACGCGTACTAACGATATCGCTCGATCATATGCATATCAGACTTATAGACTATACGCCGGGCGCACGCAACTTGTATAGCTCCGAGGCTCTAGCAAGTCGGAGACCGTACTCATGTATAGTTGCTTAATGCAACGGTCAAGAGCTGGCCAAACCGGCATTGGGCATGAGCACGTGAATCATTGACCGGATCATGACGGCGAGACGTTCTTATATATAGATTGTTGGCACAGTACTGCAGTTTATTTTATTGTCGGTCTCTACGGTAGCCGTCCAATCGCAGCCGGGCTGCCTTAGCCGCGCCGGGGCAGCCGCATAGTATAGAGAAGCGGAAACGGTCACTAATACGCAGCCTTTTAAGAATGGAAGATAGCTGGGCTACCGTACTTCAGTCTACTGTCGCTACGTATGCGTCACAACAAATCAAAGTTTGGGTTGTTTCTCATTTTTGGCTGGACTGACTGCTACTTTGCCAGTGCTATGATATCCGTGCAGTGTCGGTCCGTCCCAGTAAGTGTGCGTGAAAAGACATACAAGTACACCCGTTGCCTTCTGCTAAAATCTGAGCGCCGACGTCCGAAGTCCACAAGCGAATACGTCAACGTTCTATAAGGCAGCGGGATAGCCGATAAATGACGGTTGTGACATGCAGGCGCTACTGCAACAAGGGCGTCGAAGCGTCCGACTCCGCGGCGGGCCCCACGGCCGCCTTCTTCATGACCGCCTTTGCGGCCGCGACCTGCCTCTGCGCGCGCGCGGCCTGCTCCTCCCAATCCGTCCGCAGATAAATTACGAATAGCACCGCGAACTGGACGCAGAGCGATATAAGCGACCCGATCCACAGCCCGCGTATGCCGAGCTTCGCCCAGAACGCGAGCATATACGCGGCCGGGATGCCGATAGGGTATTCCACCGCGAGCACGCAGAGCGCGACGACCTTGTGCCGCGCACTCCCGCGCAGGATGCCCTGGAGCACATTCTGGGGCCCGTCTGCGATCGCGTAAAACGCGCACACGACGAAGAGCTGCGCGCCCAAATGGACGATGTGCGGCTCGGCCGAGAAGAGGGATACGAGATGGTCGCGGAAGATAGCGTATACGGCCCCGATGGTGAGGCCGGTCGCGAGCCCGACCCAGATGAAAGCGCGCGAGGCTACGCGCGCGAGCTGGGGCTGATTGGCGCCCATAAGCGTTCCGATGCGCGTGCTGCATTAGAAAAGAGCAAGGATCCGAAGCGGGGTCAAAAAGTGGTCGGAGGAATGGAAGACGAGTGAAGGTTGTGATTTGAGCTCGTTCTGAGCGCTGTAACAAACGGCGAGTCCCGATTCTAATGTTTCCAGTCGGCCTTTTGTGATTGAGCTCGAATACCAGAGAACTCAAACGGACATCACGGGGGCCTTTGATTAAATTTCCTGAAACGCTTTGATTAATGGCAAGACTAGAAGAGATGTACTACTTCGTCGCACTAGACCAGCGGACCCCTTGAGTAAACCGCTCGGACCCCTCGCGACCTTCGCACCTGGTTTTGATTGGTTGAAGGAAGCCAACAAAAAAAACAAACAAACAAACAACCGTTCCAACAAAGGTTAGGCCAGTAAAGTGACTGTTGAATGGAAGACTATATATTTGGCAGGTACGAGTGGACACTCTAACAGTACTTTGTCGGCCACTGGGCTACGTAGGTTCTGCAATGTTAAAAGAGCAGACCCGCTTCAGAGCTGGTTAATGTATGGCGCGGCAACCAGCACCCAAGGTGTCTAAGAACGAACGACGCCGTTCAAAGCAGATGGCATAAGGGTCCTTAGGACTTCGGCCCCATTCGTTCGACTGATTGTCCATCGATTTTATAAGTCTAAGTTGGAATTTGAGCTGAGCACACACTGGTCAAGACGTCTAAATTGACCTCCACTGTTGCGCATTGTACCCTCTGCTTGTCCAGCTAAACTTTTCCATCTTCCCAGTAATATATAGATTTCAGTCGGACCGTTTCGTTCGAACTCCTTGATTTGAATCTCAACCCAATCAGCTGCTTCACAAGACGGAATACATTCCGAAAGGGGGGTCTACCTCGAAGAGGTACCAGTGGCGAAATTGACCCCCGCGAGCGCCGCGTTGATGTTGAAGCAGATGGAGAGCGCCGACAGGTTGTACTCGGGTTTCTGCGGCAGATCGAAAAGGAGGCGATTTCACTGAAGCTGATTGCTCAATCTGCCAGTCTCTGCTTTTGTTTCACATATGTGCTGCAACCTTTACTTCGTTGTTAAACGTTGGCGTAGCTTTTAAGATGTGAAGCTGCTCTCCAGCTCCCAGATAAGCTGTTACGCGTTGGTGTGTCTGTGCAGACTATAACGTCACCACCTGTCTTGATAAGTCAAAGCCGCACTCTAGCTTTTCGATATTCGTTCGCAGCTACGGAACGATATTTGACTTAGCGAGCAGCTCTCGGCTTAGCTTCCAGCTCCGCTTCCGTGACTTCAAAACTTCAAATCGCTTTCATTGAAACCTTGTGTATAGATACGAGATGCTAACGAATTTCGGGCAACGCGAGCAAGCAACGCGAGCAAGCATTACATCTCAGCTTTACAAGATTGCACCGGAGATGACCAAATCTGCCCGACAATCAGCTGTTCTGAAATGAGCGGCTGTTTCGAAGACAACGGTACTGTTGAGTTTGACAAGGATGGAGTACTCCAACAAAGCCCTTTGTCGAACTCGAGGGGATCCGGAGGTGTCTGCCAGTGGGTACAAGGCGACCTACCGGAAGCCAGCCCGCCATGATGGTCGCCGTTTCGTACGCCCACCACTGGAGGCACAGCGAGAAACAACTAGGAATGGCGAGGCTGCACAGAGAGAGAGAAGCATGTCGAGAGTTTTGCCACTTTTCCTGCACCTCCATGCAAGTTAATTAGCACAATCGCTTTGTTCCTCCTAAGGCCCAGGTGGTCTTTTACGTGAACTTATTGCATGGAAACGGTAGGCCTGTGCAAGTGCCACAGAATGGAGGTCACAAGTACTTGGAACAGACATGCAGGGGGGCTGAGTCTAGGATTAGGGCTTGGGGGTTCTACTGATGGTTTTCATTTGAATCCCCACCAACGGAAGAATAATCGCTCGCCTAAAACCGCATCCAAAGCCCAACAGGCAGATCTTCCGCTTGAATCTCTCAGTTCTCAGGTTGGACTCGCTAAATACGAGGGCCGTTCACTCACAAGCTTGAGGCTCTCAACTGGGACACAGGTTTACTGCTTGTTTCAATCAAGATGATGTGGATGATGTCAGATCCAGCAGGGCTCTCTCGCCCCCAAATCATCGTCACTTTACTCTGATATGCGGGAGAGCCCAGGAGAAGGACACCCACGGTTTGGGGATTGTGTTTTTAGGATGATGTCAGGGGGTTCAGCGGAATTAAGCAGGGAACTAAGCAGGGTTTTCTAACCCACTCGCTGACCTAAACCCGGGGCGACACTCCAGGCTGTAGGCCCAGACGGCACTACATCTACCACTTCAACTCCAACAGCGCGCGAAGAGCCCTCCCCAGAGACCAACCGAACAGGGTTTCACGTGAAGTAAGATGGTTAAGAAGGGGGTCAAGCAGAGTTTCCTCACCCCAAAAACACGCTCCACTCGCTGGCCCAAATCCGGGGCGGAAGTCCGGGCCAGCAGCGCGCGAAGAGACACCCCCAGAGGCCGACCGAACAGGGGTTAACGTAAACTCAACAGGGTTAAGCAGGGGGTTAAGCAGGGTCTAATTTTCCTCACCCCAAAAATA
>DF237420.1:0-16154 GCA_000708835.1 Klebsormidium nitens | reverse complement strand
GCCGCCTCCCAGGGGCCGCCGTGCGGTTTGGCACCCGCGCTCCGGCGACCATCGCCAGGTATAGGAGTCCCACGTCTCCAGCTGATGAGCGTGGTGTCCTCAGATTGTTCATCCTTTTCCGAGTGAACACGGAGAGGGGCGGGGCCGTACGATAATTGGCATTGAAGTGACTTGTGAGTCCAGGCGACTGAACGCCCGAGACCTCGAGCTCACAGTCGCTGAAAAGGCGATGTTCCGTACCATCATCCGACATCATACGCTCTCCCCGCATAATGCCGTGCTAACCAATTAGGTACGGTCCTGGGTACCAGGTTGTCCGCGTGTCGATCACGATACCGTAGGTACATTTAAAGAGTCCGCTCTGTACTAGTAGAAGAAGACTGAGTGAGGTTGCTTCTTCCAATCCAGAATACGGTAGATCTAAACGTACTAGAAGCTAAGTTGTTCTACATGTATATGTATCCAGCACTGGGAGCTAGCCAGCTGAGGCTTTTCGGGCTGCAATTCCACACGGTCTGCTTGCAGATTCAGGAAACGTGTCTGAAGGATTTTGCAGAGGAGCTCGAGTCAAATCAGCGGCTTTGAAATCTTGAGGGTCATTCAACTTTTAGTCCCACGTTTTCTCATTCCTGCATGTCGCTAGCTTGACAAGCAAAGAATAGACCTACCTCAATCTCTGATTCAGACAAATTCACGACTCCTGGATAACAAAGCGGGCTAATCCGATGCAACATATAGGTATTGCCGGTCCGCTTGAGCTGACAAGGCTGATCAAAAGCTGTGTAGCACCTTGCAGATCAAAGCCGCATTCAATCCGAGCTGCCCATTCACGCACGAGTATCGGTCAAGCTTAGTAGCCTTGGAAACACGGCCTCATGCCGACACGCGCCGTTTAGTAAGCTGTCCTTCCTTAGCATTTCGGTCTTGAAAGCAGCAGAACCAGACTTAGAAACAAGAACGAGCAGCAAACTTCTACCTGAGCTGCCCAATACTGCCCAGCGTTACATCTGAGCTGGGCTCGCCTTTCAGCTGCTGACAGTGTTCTAACGGATTTGGATCAGCGCACCAGGCATCCAGCCAAACAATTGACACCACAATGGCCTTGGCAGTCTTGCCACATGTTGACACGCGCTGCCCAGTGTCTAGTTTCTCATGCACGATTCCCCAAGAGCAGGGTGCCTTGCAGACATGGTTGGCCAGCAAACTGGTTTTACAGCGCTCGCTTCTGGGGCAATACAGAACCGGAGGGCTGAAACGCGGGAGAGGAATTGACCCTGCGATAATCGGCTGCCGTCCCAGAGTGGCTTGCTCAATGACACAGGTTGCTGACATTGCAAGGTGACTTAGCCCCAAATGAGCTGATACTTTTGATAGGAAGTAGGCTTTGTTGCCTTTTTGCATCGAAACATGACTGGCCCAGACCCATGTTGACTTGGAACCAGCTGTCAGTGCTGGTTGAGCTAGGCCACATTTCGTGCTCGATAGTTTTTCATGCTCAATGGTGGGGGTTAGCGGCCCTTCGAGAAGTGGTTAATTGCTAACTCGATTGACTGCTGATCATAGATAGGAGTAGGCTTGTCCCATGTGTGATGAAACGCCTATGCTGATTTCGGCTCTCATCTTGGTCATTTTCATAACTGGAAGGGTCAATGCTGCAACTGGATAGTGCCACTGAGCAGGACGTGCTCTCATACTATCAAAGTGGGTCTCAATGGATAGATATAAAGAGACAAGGAAGTGATGAGTGGGCTGTGCCAAGGAAAAGGCCGTGGCGGTACGGTCCACCTTCTCCCTAGTCCTGCAAGAAGGAACGGGAAGCACTCGCCCCGTTCACCTTTTTACGTCAAAAGTTTACAAAGCCCTGTCAGAGTTATATGTCTTCAAGGAGATTGGTCATAACCAGAAGATTACTCCATACAAGGTCACTTTCTACAACTCCTTCCGACCAACCTCCTAGTCTTAGTGTCAACTAGACCAGCCTGCATTTATCATTTATCATTTAATTTTCAAGTAAGGGGTTTGGTTGAAAAGAGCTGTGAAAGGTCACTCCCTATACAAGATCAGTGCTCAGGTTACTCCCAGTGCATACTCCGTCGCACAGGCTTGGGGTCACTTTGAACCCACAAAAAGTCACAGCAGAAAGAAGAGTTGTCGCCTCGTTCTTTCAGGGTCGTCACAATTTCAAGATGTTGTCTATCATGATGTCAAGTTTCCATACATGAGTGACGCAATGCTCAGAACCAAAAGCAGAATTGGCATCCACTTCTTTAAGAGCAGTGTGCTCGTCTTCAGGAATCAGTTCCAAACGTGCCTTCGCACCTGATCAAGCACACCAACCTCCACAACTCTCAGAATCTGCAGAAATCGAAGTTCTGTCTTGTTCTTCCAGGGCAGTGCCCGTTGCAATCCCAAATCAACTGCCCCCAGCCCAAGAGCCTACTCCGGTCTTAACCCCCCCCAAACCCAGCGCTACGCATCCAAAACAGCGCCGACAAACTTCGTGGGGAAAGACCCACAGTCTCACACAAAACGGGGCGGAGGTCGTGGCGTCACTGACGGACTGGATGGAAGCGGAGATTGTGCCGATGCTAAAAGACCCTAGCACAAACTGGCAGCCCGCGGTGAGCTTATCTGAAGCAGATTCTGTATGTGATTCTGAAGAACTTCTCGGTGACAGAAGAGCTGGTCCTTTCCCTTCTGGTCACCGTGCATCTGCGTTCTTGTGTGATTTTAGAGGTGTAAACAAGCTATAGGAGACTCGATTTGCGTTCGAGCCGGAAAGACTCACCAACTGTAGCCGCTTTCAGGCAAGTGATATTCATACTGGAGCGCAGACATTCAAAGATTGGTATGTGTGATGTGGGCCGTTCCATGTATATACCCTCCCACAGATCTTGCGGCAGACTCCGAACATTAGGACCTGAGCGCTCAAGCCTTTTCAGTGCGCTTTTGGTACGGATTCTTGTGAATGCAAGCAGCCCCTGACTATCTGAGACGCGTGCTGTACCTCGCTTTCAACATTTGACGTATTCACACATAATCCTTCCAGGTTCCTGTAGTCCCAGTACATTCTGCTCGTTTCTCCTTTCACTAGGTATGCCAGTACGAGTTTTACAAACGACGCGCTGTTTGTGCTTGATCCGAGCGCGACTAACGACTCTCAACAAGTTTCCTTGGCCAGTCGATGCCCATCTCAGCCGTCGGATGCCTTCGAGTCCTGACTGCCAACTATGCTCCTCTCATCCGATTCAGATTTCGGTTCCGGTTCATCCTAGTTTTGCAGGACCTCATTTTGGATACCTTGCCAGGCGACTTTCCGCGTGTGGCCGAGTGCTCCTCCTCTCCAGTCAACGGCATCTTAGCCCTCAATTGCATCGAAACTCTGTACCGTGAATTTCGCAGGACCTTGAAATCCGCTCCGAGATTCAACGGCCAGAAACTTTTCCAGCCCATTGTAACATAAAAGTAGAGAAAGTTTGGAGTGTTAGATGCTGTTTACACGGCAGATAACCACTGATGCTAAGTGAGTCGACGCTTTCTTCTTGCAACGTTTTCTTCCGGACCCTTCCTTTAACGACCCCTCCAGCTTTTTCCCAGGCTATGGACTGCTTGAATCGCCATCGGCCAAAAGCAGATCCGCACCACACAAATGAAAAAAAATTGCTTGCATTGCGGGCACCTGTCCTATCTCCCTTCTCTTCACGAATGACTCGCAGGACTTTGCTCCTGACACTCGAACGACGTGATCCGTGTCTCCTGACCTCCGCGCGCGCCTGGTTTGAAAACGCTGAAACTCTTCCTTCAGCTGGGAGCATTTCATTGCACGTAAGCTTCGAAGCAGCCGGCTCTGTTCCATATTTTGATTTCTCAAACCTGGGAATCAACATCGCCAATCGAACTTGGGAACTGTCTACTACAGGACTTTCTCCCGGACCCCTCCTCCGACGACTTCCTCGCGCGCGTCGCCGACCTCCGTGCGCGTTCCGCCGGAATTCCGGACGACGTCCTCGTCTGCTTGGTGGGCGACATGGTGTCAGAGGAAGCCCTGCCGACTTACCTGACGATGCTTAACACTCTCGATGTGACCCGGGACGAAAGCGGGGCGAGCGTAACGCCGTGGGCCGTTTGGGGCCGGGGTTGGGCTGCGGAAGAGAACCGGCACGGAGACGCGTTACAGCAGTATTTGTACCTGACGGGAAGGGTGGATATGCAAGCCGTGCAGAGAACGACGCAGTATCTTATTGGGTCGGGAATGGTGAGAGGTTGGATCTACTTCTGCAGATCAATTCACACGAAGCGGCGATGCTTGAGGGACTGTTCCGCAAGAGACTGCGTGCTTAAAGGCGATGTTTGCTACATGTTGGTCATGCAGTTACTAGACATCATCGAAAGAGGACGGTACTTTAGCAACGAGCTCACTCCTTGCAGGTGTCTCAAACTTCCTGACAGGATGCGCAGTCTCGCAGTCATTGGGTGTTAACGATCTAGGATCCGGCACGAAAAAATATTCCGAACTCTGAAATAAAAAACTCCGTTACGTCTAATTGAGACCAGAGTGAGGAAACAATATTCTTTCTCAAACAACCGGACTGAAAGCTACTCGTGCTGTACGCGTACACAACCCCAAATCGTTGGCGAGCTTGTTCAGAGCGCATCCGTGGTTGTGGCGTTCACAGGTCTCCAATCATCTTCGTCGGGCAGGACTATGTCTGCGCTTAATCACCATTCTTTCTCTCGATACTTTTAGCGCCACGTCCGTAGCCAACCGGTTGCTTTTTTGTTATCTTTCAGGACCCGAAAACGGAGAATAACCCGTACTTGGGCTTCATCTACACCTCCTTCCAAGAGCGCGCGACGTTCGTCTCGCACGGCGCGACCGCGCGCCTCGCGCGTTCCGCCGGGGATTCCGTCCTCGCGAAGCTGTGCGGAACGATCGCGGCGGACGAGCGGCGCCACGAGACGGCGTACAAGAAGATCATCGGAAAGTGCTTCGATCTAGATCCAAACGGGGCGACTATGGCTTTTGGGGATATGATGCAGAAACAGATTACGATGCCGGCGCATTACATGTTTGATGGGAAGAGCGAGACGCTATTCAAGGACTTTTCGGAGGTGGGTCTTTTTGGAGAAACCAAATTGTTCACCAGTTTCTGAGGTTGCTTATACCAGTCTCGTGAATTTCATTGCGCTACCTGTTACGCATCAGTCAGACGAGCGAAAAGGTTTTGCACAACTTACCTGGTCACCGTGACTCCTCTCAATCTTAGCTGTGAGATTTGCTCTCCCGTACCTACCTTCTCATTTTTCTATTCTCATGCCGGGGCACAGAGAGAAACCCCGTTCCTGGGAACACTGGTTCTTCTGATTGCAAAGTTGTACAGGCTTTTTAGCAACTCACTATTCTGATTGACATCCTTCTTCACGTCTTTGCCAGCGTATCAAGGTCCGACGGTTTCAAACGAAACGCTGTGCAGTTCCGGGAATGGTTTGCGAGGAACTCCTTCCGTCTCGTGTTTGTTCCATCTTTCTTTTTCGAGACGCGTCAACTTACCTCGTTTCTGACAGCGGCGTTCAGCTTACAATATTTTGAATGGGCTGTCTTGGGTCACTTTCTCCTTCGACAGTTTACTTCGTTTGTCTCATTCAAATCAGCAAAATTCGACCCAGAGTTTGGCGCGGAGAAAAACTTGAAGGGCAGACTTGACGAAACTAACCTTGGCTTTTCCACGTCCTTTGAACGTCGGATCCTACTCAACTCGTCTCTTTCGTGTCCAAAACATTTGTCCAATTGGTCCGCGCGAATTGAGGGTGAAGGCAATCAGGAACGAACCTAACCTGGTTTTGTTCCGTCCTTCGAAGGTCGCTCAGAAGGTCGGGGTTTACACTGCGCGGGACTATGCTGACATCGTCGAGCACCTTGTGAGGTTCTGGAAGGTGGAAGAGCGCTCGGGGCTCTCTCCCGAGGCAGAGGCCATGCAGGTACGGATCATTCCATACCCTTTTCTTTCCCGTTTATCATAGGCCGGCCGTAGCCGTAGCGCATGTTATGTGTGTTAGCGTCTCTCGTTTGGGATTTTGTGGAGTATGCGTATGCATTCGCATCGAGCCTATATTCCCTGCTTCACACATATGACAAGTACGCCAAATCATGTGTAGACTACGACTCGAGAACCTCAGGCTCCAGCCAAATCTACAGAGACGATCTCAAAACTACCTATAATCTCGTTCCAGAATCCCTTCTGTATGTATAGGCGAACAGACGGCGTATGACCGTGTACGACCCAATCCTTTATGCAGGATTACCTGTGCCGACTGCCTGCTCGGGTGAGCGCCCTGGGCGACCGGCTCGCGGCGAAAGCGAAGAAGAAGCCCGGCCGGCAGAGTGCCCGGTTCTCGTGGATTTTCAACCGCGAGGTTCCTCTTCTTTGATGTAATATCAACGACCAAAATAACTATCATTTCAGTACATTCAAGCCGAAACCTTTGGAGCTACAGCCGTGCTGGCGCAAAGTAGGATCGTGAAGCGTCAAGTAAAGATCCAACAACGCCAATATATAGACCGGGCTCAGTTGTCGTCACAGATAGGAAGGTAGGTGCTTACCGCCCGGTTATGAAACCTATGAAAAGCGTGTAATATACGGATAGAGAGGCTGCTGTGACGGAACGCATGCACAGCTGTCAAGTTGCGCATATACTACTTTCGAAACAAAGTTGAAGAGCGCAAGTGTCAGATAATAGCCTAGTTCGATCCTGCGAGCAGTTACACGCCTTGTTTCGAATCGATAGAGTACAGTACAACGGTAACGGATGTTTTGTCTTTAGGTACGTACGAACAGATTGAAGCACACGAACAGAAGTATTAGTACGTCAGTTATCAGTTGATTGCATGCGTCGCTGTTGTCAGGGCCACCGAGTACTGTCCGCGCGGAACATATCGAAACAGCTAAACCTGGATGCAATTCTGGGTCTGCACCGGCAGGGCCCGTCGACGTCAGAGTCATTGACCGATTATCCAATACCTATCTACTTTCAATGTTGTAGGCTCGCCGGCCAGCCAGGCTTGCACGAGCCACAGGTTTAGCCGACGTACAATGAAGCGTTCAATAGACTTGCCAGCTTCTCTAAAGCTTGCTCTATCGCCCAATCCGGTTATAGGACGTGTACGACCACTTCAGTCTTAACCAGCCCACAAGACTACAACCGTCCATAATCAACGCGGGCGGAGCTCTTTGAGTGAGAATGTTCCTTGCGCACTGGATCGTGAGTCTGCAGGGACTCCTGCATGCTTGAGTGCAAGGCCGCCGCGCAGATTCGGGCTGATTTAAACCGTATACGGTACAGATCGGACATGCATGCGAGCTTGCAACGTACCGAGTTCGGATCCAAATTTGGACTTGAGCAACATGGTAATGTTTTGCCGATTCTTCGATCGATCTTCTTCCGTTTGGCATGTCTCTCTAGCCTAGCTATAAACTTGTACGGTATCTTTATTTGTCCTTTTTACCGTCATGCGAGGCCTCAGGAATTTGTAAACAAATGCAAAGTGTGTAAGAATTCTCGGTCTAAACGGTTAGTTTGACTCTGAAATCTCCCTGGATGTTCCATGTGAAGCGACTTCCGAAGCCGGCCCTTCTTGCTAGCAATCAAGTTCAAGCGCGGGCTCCAAATATTGACAATTCTAAGATTAATCAGTTAGCAGGCGGTGCAACTCAAGATGACATGTTAAGATCCCACAACTCGCGTTGCTTGGAACAGACCGGCTTCGTTGCTTCTCGTTAGCCTTTCGGTCCCCCCGGGGCCCTGTGAAAAGCACTCGCCAACGCAACTTTGCCTCGACGCATTTCTGTTTGCGGCAAGCAAACTTACAACAACAAAACAGTGATTCGACGTGACCCGTCGAAGCTACTCCGACTCTACCGTGTACTTGAACTTTTCGATGTGCCCCATCGCACAGTCGGTGAAGAACCAGTCCCACAGCAGGACGCTGTCCAGAACGGGGATGTCCGTTTCGTCGCAACCGAAAGGGTCCGCGAGCGCATTGGACAGCTCACGAATCCCCAGCGTGCAAAGGACGGTCAAGACCATCGGAAAGATGGACCAGTAACCGGATGAAAACACCTGGGAGCGGAAAAAAAGAGTTTTAGTGTGCACTTTCAGGCAAGTGACCGGTAAAGGATCTAGCGACCCCGTTCGGACAGCTCACAGATGCCCAACGTGCAGAGGACGGTCAAGATTATCGGAAAGATGGACCAGTAACCGGAGGCAAACACCTGGAAAGTAGAGAGGCGAGAGTGGGTCTGCTATACGATCAGCGCAAGGAACCGGTTGAATGTATCTGCCCGGGGCTTCGTAGCTATTGCAGAGAATCTGTAGTGCCCGGCGTGCAGAGGACGGTCAGAAGCATCGGGAAATGGACCACTGCAGTGACTGGAAGAAGATCATGCCAGGGACCAAAAAGGGGGGGGTCAAGATCAATCGGGAGAATGGATCAGTAACTGGAAACAAGAAAAGTGGGAGCGGAGCGAGGACCAGTGACCGATCAGGCATCTACTGACATCTTTTAGTGTACAGCCTACGGAAATCGGTCAGATCACCAGAAAACTGATCACCAATTGAAAGAGAACACCTCGTACGAAATCAGAGCGATCATAACTCTGCAAATTCATAGGAAAAAGGAACCCGCACACCAATCCAAAATGCCGTCCCCAGAAGAACTCGGCCGGAGGCGCTGGCGGAAAGCCTCGCTCAGACCGTCACCAACAAAGACAATCTCTAGGTTACTCTTGGAACCTGGAAACGAGCCATTTGTTCGACGGACTTTCATGCCCACCGTTTTGAACACAAGTGGATGCTAGGCGTGAGCGAACTTGAGCAGTTGAAAAGAAGGGGCATACCTGAGTGTAGGCCAGAATCAGCAGGTACCCGATAGCCATCACGTTCAGAAGGTGGTAGAACGCAAAGGGTACCTGCATAGAAACTCCCAAAGCTTTCATTTGTCATGTTCTGTGACCGCGCCGGTTGGACGTCTGTGGCGATTCTTGTTGACGAAAAAGATCAAATGTTTTTCTCACATAGGAGAAGTTGCTGTGCAGCAGAAAACAAGAGCAATAGGGAGGACCCTTTGTGAGTGCAGAGACCTGAAAGGCCCCGAGGTACAGGGACGAATCGGTCGCTGAATGATGAAGGATAAACAGGTTCCATGAATGCTAGCTGCGAAACGATAGTTGCAACGCCTTCCATATTCAAAAACGCTTCGCTAATTGTCCGCTTTCTGCATGATGCCGAGGAGGTTTTACCGGCACGTTGATCACGAGCAAAACGCCAATCCTTTTAACGACTTGGATGTTCATGCTCATACAGGCCGGACTGGTGGATGGAGCTCTCTCTCTCTTTTTACATGTTCGACCCTATTATTCACCGATTGATCTTTCTGTGAGGGGTATGCTCATCAACTTCGTTAGGTTTCGAATGGATAAAAACATAGATCATGCTTGCTACAAAAGCGGATGCGTCGGCCCTGCCTGCTCGACGAAATTTTACGGGGATTGGGGAAACAATTGGATTTCCTTTGCGTTCTGCTTCGAACGCTTGCACGACGCTGTCGTGTCCGACGTTCAAAAAGCACAACGTACGGTATCGCGACTTGAAGCATTCCCGTGGCAAGAGGGCTTGATTCTGCAAAGGAATTGTGACAAAAGCGGTCTTTCAGCTAGCTTCGAAACAGAGTCCATATCGCTTGTCCTTTTAGGAAAGGCTTTGAAACGCACCGGCATAGCCGCATACTCATACAGCGTACTGAATCCGTTGAAGAGTCGGAGGAAGGCGGTGGCCAGCATGTCGTGGGACCGCTCGGTGATGTGCCCCGCCCGAAACTCCTGGAAGATCAGGTACATCGTCCACTTGACAACCTGGAAACAGCCGGAGACTTAGATAAGTGCTTCCGTTCACGGCTGAGCTATCTTTGAGAGTTCTTACAGTTAAAGAAGCAAATGGATACGAATGTTAAGCACGGTGCATGGATGGGGTTGGCTCGAGGGTTAGCGCAGGAGAGTCGGAAGCCGAGGAGAGTTCAGTTCAGGGTTTTGGGTTTTATCAGCTTTGTCGCAGGACCCCATTTCTCATGCAGCTTCGTGTTCATAGGTCGGGAGGTATAGTGATGTGCCCCCACCAGAAATTCCTGGAAGATGAGATACATCGTCCACTTGCATGACGACCTGGCAGAAAGAAACAAGCGCTTGCGTTCAGAGGACTGATTTATTAGTGCGGTCGGAATTGGGAGGCAGGGGGAAACGGATAAAAAAGAAAATTAGGGAGAAAAAGTGAGTGGTCCGCTCGGTGATGTGCCCCGCCCGAACTTCTTGGAAGATGAGGTACAACGTCCACTTGACGACCTGGCCGGCAGAAACAACCGGCATTAGACGAGTACTTTCGTTCTTGGTCGAGCTCTCTGAAAATTCTCTTCTAGTTAAAGAAGCGTGTAGATACGACGTCAAGCTCGGTGGATAGTAGGGGTTGGCTCGGGGGGTAGGGCGGGTTTGTGTACGGAGAAGGTGGAGGATTCGCTTAGGGCTTTGGATTTTATCAGCTTCGTCGCATGACCTCGTTGTTGATGCAGCTTACTACTGATAGATTGGAAGGTATACTTTCTAACGAGCCGGCCAGTGATGTGCCCCCGCCAGAAACACTCTGGAAGATCAGGTACATTGTCCTTTTAACGACCTGGCCGGGGGAGAAAACCGGGCGTTTAGACGAGTGCTTCTTTCGTTTGGAACAAGAAAAAAGACAAGAGGAAAAAGAGGGGGAAATACAGGAGTGCTTCCGCCCCTGGATGGATCTCCTGAAAGCCCCTCACCAGAAAGACGGACATTGTAGTGGAACCAAGAAGGCGTCGGATAATCAGCGGAAGGACAAGGCACACCGTACAAGGGAGGCAACCGGGTGGAGTCAGAGGGGGTTTTCCGCTCTTCCGTGACTCTATGAACCAAAAGCCCACCGGATCTCACACATGAGATCAATAAGCACATGCGAATTTCGTCTGACCAGCAACCCTCGACTGGTCTCAATTGTCCAGTTTTGAGACCGGAAAAGATCCACGTAGAGACTCGTTCACAACACGAACTCCAAACTCTCTGTTTAATCCAAGAAAATGGGCTTCACTCCTTCGGGCAAAGCCAGTATGTGCGCTTCCTCGTCAGGCGTCGGTGCTGGCTGTCGTGCTCGTATCAGCGTCCCGACGTGAAGGACGATTTCTTGTCGTGCGAAAACAAGCTAAAAGAACTCGGAAAAAGTAAGGAAGCAGAGTCAGTCTTTCCTTTTGAAAGAAAATCGTACGAATGGTTGCAAACGGGACCTTGGTTTGCAGCGCCCTTTTCAATATTCCGTTCAAAAAACTTACCGAAAAGACGGGCTTCACTCCTTCGGGCAGCGCCAAGATGTGCGCCTCCTCCTCTGGCGTCAGCAGCTGTCGGTCGTGCACTCGTTTTAGTGTCCACACGTGGAGGTCGTTTTTCTTGTAGTGCGGGAGCCAGCCAAAGCCGAGGTAGCAGCAGGCGATGCAATAGTTGAGCAGTTTCTTGCGGACGACAGTTGCGCCTGCCAAGAGAAAGTAGGGGCGCGTTAACACACTGCTTAAGTTGCTGGTCAACCGATCACTTAGCTTTCTTGTGGCGAGGGAGCCAGCCGAAACTGAGGTAGCAGCACGCGATACGATGATGTTGAGAAGCTTCTTGCTGACGATATCCGCTCCTGGCAAAACCAAAGCCGGACGATAACTTCTCCGGGAATCTGAAACCTGGTTTGTCTAGCTTGGGTTGCGTTCAGGGTATGTTTCCATTTCTCAAGTTGTCAACCTTGAACCGGGTTGATAGACCAGAACCATTAGATGCAACGAACCGGTTTGAATCATCAGGGACCAACGTAGGATCTGCTCCAGGCCTGTTGAGCGTTTGGTACAAAGCACTGCTCACCACACTAATCTGTTGGAGCGCTGCTAACTTTGAAACCCTGGAAAAACGTGATCTCACCGTAACAAAAAAACCAAAATCCCTGAAGGCCCGACATCCTACAACCCTGAAACTTTGACAAGGCAGAGCGGCCCACCTGGGAAGCGGTCGTCATCGAAGCGGGTCCGCAGGTCCGTCGTGAACTGCCACGCGGCTTTTGCGACCAGGTTGCACGCGTCGTACTGCACGAAAAACCTGCACGACATTTGCGCTCGTCAGGCATGCCGGGCGACCGGGCTCCTGGGAAAGAGTGCGCTTCGGTCGCCGACTAACACACTTTCTAAATGAATTATAGACTGCGGTTCAGATGTAGGCGGGTTTGCGCTCGTCAGTCATGCGGGGCGACATGGCCTCTGGGGCAGAGTGCGATTGGTCACCGGTGAAAAAGTTTAGGACTGATGAGTTACGTGACTGCGTTTCAGATGCTGGCGCAGGGCAAAGTAAGCAAATGGGTTCCTTCTTAACGCGTCTGGGGTCACAGCCGACAGTCATACTTTATGGAGATGAAGGAGGAAGTTTCGCTGTACTGCGGACCTGAAACGGGCTTTGCTTTGCAGTCAAGCTTCAAACAACTCCAGTCAGGTTCACGAGTACTGTTCCTTCGAACATGATTATTACATGCAACAGTTTTTTCAAAACTGGGGTCTCTTCTCGTCTCGCTCCAGACGGAGTTCGCATTGAGCCCCAGCGTTGTACTTCCGCGGACTTAAACGTCATCCTTCCAAACTCTACGCCAAGCTCTGGTCCTAACACCTGTAGATCATTCGCGCCTTGGCTAGCCAAGAACGACAAACTTTTATGATTCATCCGTTTCCAAACGTCCGACAGGTGTCGGTTTATCCTTACAAAGAACGACTCGTCATTCCGGTGAAGAAACGAGCTGACTTTCCACAGCAAGCGCCATGTGCCGGCGTTAGCTCACCTATTATAACTCTGCGTCGTCTGAAACACGAGCACGAACGAGACCAGCGTCCCCAGGAAGCCGGCATATGTACTCGACCGCAGAAACGGCCACGGCGTGTTGCCAGGTGTCGTATCGATGCGGATCTTATTATGGTCGGTCTGGTAGTAGCAGATGAGGAGCAACACGTGGGCGCATATGATTAGCCAGAAACTGGAACTGAGGAACGCCATCTTGGCGGCGGTTCCGGTCATCCGGAAGAGGAGCCGGATCGGGTGGTTGGCGTCGTATATATACGTGCCGTGAGGGATCTGCAGACGGGGAGGACATACGACCTTAGTCAACGTCTGCGGTAGAGAATATAGTCTGTCTCCTCTCTATTTACTTGCTGAGAAAGAGAGGCCGATTAGCCTTCTTGAAGTTTTTATTTAGACGTGCCATGCGGAGTCTGCATACAGGAGAAACGTGACCTTAGCGTTCTGCCGAAACGAGTGATGGCCTGCTTCCTCTCTTTTTCCTTCTCGAGAACGAGGAGCCGAAATTCGCCACAAAATCCAGACCCCATTGTAGTGAAAAGAAGAGCTACCGCCCTTCCTCGCCACGGGCTTTCCGTCAAAGCTCACTCCACAACTCGAAAGGGGACGTCTACGCAATATCATGACCCGGCTACTGTTTGCAGGGCCCAGTGCTCGGGGCACAATCATAAACACCAACATTTGTGGCGACAGAAGAGCAGAAGCCTTGCATCGAAGGTCGCTATGTGACATCAGGCGTTCCAGGTCCCAGGACGCCCACTCTAACACGACGCCTGAAAACCCACTTACCAGTCCTGCTTTTTTGAGGTCCCTCAGGGGCGCGACGAGCGGGCTGTTCGGATTTGGCGGCTTGAACAGGTTCGCTCCGTCCACCATACTGTAGTCGATCAGGCCCTCATGCTTCCTCGCTTGCGCACCTTGCGCCTTCGCCGGCATCGGGATTGCGGTCTCCTTCTCGTTAGGCACTAGACCCCCTGGCGGCGACGACTTTGACGCCATTGTCAGCGTTGTTGAGAACTGCAGGATTCAAGTGAGATGATTGTGTCTTGAGAACCACTCCATGATTGTTGAGAAGGCAACTTCGGGTCTTTGCAATTATTGGAGTACGGTCTCCTCCTCGTCGGGGGACGAATCCCCTGGCGGCGACGACTTTGACGACATTGTCAATTTTGAATGAGAACTCGAGTGCGATGATCGTGTCTTGTGAGCGGTGGGCCGTGATTGTTTGAAAAGCCAACTTCAGGTGGTTGCAGTCATTGGAGTTACGGTCTGTTTTCGTCAGGCGCTAGACCCCCTGGGGGCGACGATTCTGAGGCCATTGTAAGCATTGCTGAGTTGAGGAGCGAAGTGCAGAATGATGATTAAAAGCCAACTTCGCATCTTTGCAGCCATTCAAATCGCGCTCTCCTTCTTGTCGGGCGCCAAACACCTTGGCGACACCGACTTTGACGCCATTGTCAGCTTCGTTGGATTGGGAGGGAACTGCAGGGTCTAATAGAAGCAAATAAATGTCTCAAACACGGCTGGCCAACAATGGTCGACGACCAATCCTATAACTTGCAGGTTTTGAAATCGCGTTCTCCTTTTTGTTTGAGGCCACACCCCCGGGCGGAGATGATTTGCCAAAGTTAGAATTCGTTTACTTGGAAGGAGAACTGCAGTGTTTGAAGGAATGTATCTCTATGTCTCACAATTGACTGGCTGCGGTCACTGACGAGCCCATCCTGCGTCTCTACCTTTACCTGATCACCCAAAATCGAGCACCTTTAGCGGCAACAACTTGGCACTTCGTATATATTTGTGAAAGAGGCACAAAGGCTGCAGACTTCTGAGGGAAGGTAACTCTGTGATGATTGAGTGGGAATCAAACTCCTGCAGCTTCACAGCCATCAGCATCTCCAAGAGCTTCTCTTCTGACGCAAAACCCTTGACTGTGTCTCAAAATTGTGGGTTAGTCTCGAAAGATTCTGTAACACCTCAGTCAGCATGCTCCTTGGCTGCAGCTTAGAACTGTTGGATAGTCTCTGAAGTTCCTCAAGGCACAGCTACTGTAGAACCTTGTTCTAACGCTCTCACAAGCAGAAACAGTAGAATAAAAAGAAAAGAAAAACCCACAGCATGTACATTCCTGTTCTGTGGCGTACAGTATACGATTTGGTGCGGCCAGCCAGCTGTCGTGCAAACCACTGCCAGCTGTCACGCAGATCACTGCCCTTCTACTTTTGTTTTGCAAGTGTCATTGCTGACCTGTTGGCTGATCTTGGATTTTGTCCAAGCTGAAGAAGCTGGTAGAGGCTCCTCCTGGCAAGGAGAAACAACGGCGTATCAGACACCGAGCGATGATTCGTACGTGCTCAGTCACCGCACAGTTTCTGGAAGGATGTCCAAATTGGTCCATGAGCGTTCTTCAAGCCAAAGGGTCCTCTCAAAGTGCCCCTTCCAGAATGATTCTTTCTCCTAGATGCTCTGTAGACCAGTCCCTGTAGGATGTTCCCAAGCTTGGAAAGGGCCCTTCCAAAGAGCTGCCGGTGGGCCCTTGCTGACTGCTAGCTGCAATGAATTGGCTGCAGAGTAGTTGATAGGATCAACATTCACTGAGCGCACACTCCACGTTACAAAATGCCCCCAGATCTTCCTGCGAACACAGCAGCATTCTTCACAAACTAATCAGCCTTTGGGAGCTCTTTAGCTTGCACCCATCCACATCCCATCAAGCAAACTCACTTACCGTTTTAGCTTGAAGTTTGAGAAGTTTGGAACCAACAAGAGTCTCGTCAAGACTTTCTTGGAACTCTGAGGGGAAGAAGCTGAAGGGTACAGGACAGGGTCCGCATTATGGTGGAGCAAAAGCGGCAGCTATGTGATCCAATCGCCTTTTGCAAGTCAGTTGAGCTGTTGAGCTGTTGAGCTGTAGTTCGCACAGCAGTGCAAACTGAGCTAGATGAAGATTAGAAGGCAACTGTAATATCAACTTAACAACTCAGTCCCACAAGCCTCGGGCAGGTGCCTAAAAGCTCAGGGCCTCAAAAGACGATAGGAAGTAGCTCCTCCCTCTGCGTTGGCTTCTCTTCGTCTGGAATCTGAACGGTGAAATTAGTTCAGTCCTGCGTTCAGGCTCGTTTTGATCTGATTCCTAGCTGCAGTCCAGCTGACATTGACACGCCATCGCTAGCTACTGTACTAGTTAGCCATGCCAGTACCTGAAGGCTAGCGGAT
>DF237421.1:9296-73130 GCA_000708835.1 Klebsormidium nitens | reverse complement strand
AACCACGCAGTGCGTCGTTAAGACGTAACCACCGCCGTTTCGCTAACCCGCAGGTCAACGAAATCCTGTCGAGAACGAGGTTAGGCTTAACCAGTCGTAATCGTTACAAGAGAGGCGCAGGTGCATCCTGGTCTGGACAATGTTTGAAACGGCTGATCAATGATCTAGGTTTGCGATGCCAAAAGCCGACAGGAAACAATCCTGAGGGCAGTTTGCGTGCCACACGTGTCTTCAGCCTTGCGCGACCTTCTCTTCAACTTGTCGCGTTCTTTTTATACCAGGGTTGCGGACTGCGCGCGCAGGACGCTGTGCGCACGCCGTGCACAGAGCCTCAGCATCGACCGACTCACCTTTTTGAAAAGTGAAAACTTTGAATCCACCATACCCAAATCTGCGTCCAATTGCGCTAAGAACTGTGCACATTCTCTGCTGGCAGATGTCTTCAGACCGTCGCCCAGACCGCCCGCGCCGCGCTGGTGCAAGCGCTGTGGGCAGATGGCCTGAGCCTTGAACATATCACCCCAAGACCCTGAACTTTCTGAGGACTGACCATGCTCAGAAAGCCAACTCTGCACCTTCTCCGCGCTCAGAATAGCGCACCTTATTTGCTGACAGGTGTCCCAGACCGTCGCCCAAAGCGGCGCAGCGCGCTGGTGCAAGCGCTGTGCGCCGGGGGCTTCAATCTCAAACGTCCCCCCCTAAGTCTTGAATCTTGGATTTTACCGTGATGAGAACGCCCTTTAACGCGTGCAGCTTGCTCAGAACCGCGACTTTTCTCTTGACAGGTGTCCCAGACCGTCGCCAAACGCGGTCGCCAAGCGCTGGTGCAAGCGCTGTGCGCGGACGGCCTCAGCCTACAGCAGAAACTGACGGCGGCCGTTTTGCTCGGGAGCTACTGCGGGGCCGACCCGACGTTGGCGGCTGAGGCGCTGAGCTGTGCTGGCGTCATTGAGAGCCTGGTCAAGCTCGCTCACGCACAGGTGAGGACCATATTGAAAAGTTGGTGTAGACGCTCAATGCTGGAGCCGTTGAATTAGAAACCAAAGATTACCGTGCCAGTATGTAGGACCGATTTTGCGAAAGCTTCCAAGTTTCGTCAACGGTATTTTCGTCATTCTGCCTGGCATCGAACGCTCAGGCGAAAATGAGATGCTTCTAAGAGCCTCAAGAAATTGGGAACGGCTTGAAAAGCTGTCTCTTCAAAGGAACTGCAGACCCATCTTTGCAAATTTGAGGCCGCGAGCCGAAGTCAGTCTTTCTCTTTGTTGCAGGCCCCAGAAGTGAGCAAGGACATTCTGCCCGAGATCCACGTCATCGCGCGGCGCGTCTTCTTCCAGCTGGCCGGATGCCCGCCACGTGGCACCACCAGATCGCACGGCAGGCACGTGGTCGAGCTTCTTCTCCGCCTCGTCAGCACGCCGGACGCCCATTCGGACGCGTCCGTCGGCGCCGGTCAACCCGGCAGCAGAACCGAAGCGGAACCGAAGCGGAACTGGGAAGCGGAGGCCAAAACGCCCGGGGCCTATCAAGCGGGCGCCGTACGAAGCGTCAACGGTGCTGGGAATGTGTATCTGGGCGTGACAGAGACGGCGCAAATCCGGGCGCTTGATACGGACGTTCTGTTGGCGGAAATGGACGCGAGATTGGGCGTCCGATTGGGGGCTCTGCGGGCCCTTGCGTGGCTCGTCGAGAACGTCCGGGAGGCCGTCGATGTGGAGGCCCTCGACGTTCTGCTTCCGCTGTTGAGGACGGAATCCGAGCGGAGCGACCGCCTGCAGCCGCTCGTCGCGTGCCTGTGGCAGCTGACGAGGAGCGGACATAAGCCGGAGGGCATGGCAAAGCGTATTTGCGCGTCGGGCGAGGGACAGGGGTTGCGGCGGGTGAAGTTGGAGGAGGGGTCTGCCCGGGGAAAGGGGGATCCGGCGGCGCAGCTGGACGGAACGGAAAGGGTGCTGGCCAGCGGAACGGACGGCGTGGACGGATCGAAAGTGCCAACGGAGCCGCCGAACGGAACGCAGGATCATCAGGACTTTCCGACAGGCCTTGACTCCATTCTGCACCTTCTTCGGATCCTCCTAGGCTCGGTTCCGGAAGAGGGGGTGGAAACCTGGGCCACAGTCGCACCCCTGGTCGGGGTGATTGTCAACGTCTCCACGTGGGCCCCCGAGAGCCGCGCGCTTATCATAAGGCACCGCCCCGACGGCGTCGCGCTGTTGCTGGACGTCCTTCGGACCGCCCAGAGCGCGGGCGCCGGCCATAAGAGCGTGGATCGGACCATACGCTATGTGATGATGGTCCTGAACGCCCTGGCGGGGGGAAAGACCTCGGGGCTGCGCGTTGTAGAAAGCGGGGGCGTGGAGCTCCTAGTCGCTGGGCTGCAGAGCGGAATTCCGGCCGTCGTCCGGGAGAGCACCCTGGCGCTCGGCGCGCTTTTCCACACCTGCCGGGACGCTACGAAGGAGGTCATGTCCCGGGGCGGATAGGCAGCACGGGGCATCCTGCCCTGGTCGCTCGGGGCCTGTGTTGCAGGAGAGGAAACCGACCGGGACAAAGCTCCCGGGATCGAGCCGGGAAGCGCTAGCAAAGCGGTTTCGAAGGTTGGGATAATTGAGGAGGGAGGAGATAAGGGAAGATTGTCCCCGGCACTTAAGAAGGCTGGCAGCGAGTCGGTAGGGTCGGTTGATTTTGAGGTTTCGCCCCGGTCGGTCTTAGCGTTGCGTCCGTTTGAGGGCGATGTAAATAGAAAGGACCCAGAGAGGACACGTTGGCGCGGGAAGCGGGAATGAGGGGAGTGCTTAATGAGGGGCTGAGCAGCACTCGTCTACCGTGCATGTTTCTGAGCACTTCGTGACGAGGTGAGTTTCTTTTCCGCCAGTCTTCTGATGTACGTTTAAGGTGAGACGCTTTCCTTGCTGACGTACGTATACGGGTCCTAGAGAGTGCGTGGGCAGACTTCTCACGCATTTCTAGTTGCGATTTGTAAGCCGATTATCATTTCTCGCCCTCCGATGTCCATTAAAGAGTCATGTTCTCGGATTTGAAAGTGTGACTTTGAGACCGGGGGGTGATTGCTTAGTATGCATGGAACAAAGGCAATGCTTCATGGCTGTTTTGATCTGATGGTCATGCGGATCCTGGACAAATGTCGCGTAATTTTTCGACAGAATTTCCCGCCTTTCTTGGTAGATTGTATTCCAGCGTCGCACTTGATTCGAATGGAGAGGCGCCCGTCTGTGACGGGACGTGTCAAAAAGGACAAACCACCTTATTAATGAGCAGCCGAAATACGAGCTAGTGCAGAGAGCATATCGGTTCTCCTGACGGGATCCGTTAACTGCTGGCTTGGTGCTGCCTGCTCAATCTTCCTGCTCTTTACGCCTGTCTGCAGAATTGCCTCTTCATCGAAGGAAGGTGTCAACACCGAGTTAGGTTTGGGCTTGTGCCCGAAATGCCTGTGACTGCACACTGTACAAAACTTCATTGCCGTACTTGTAATCTGTAGGTTTTGCCGTTCGACGTTCGTAGTCGAACTGTCGATCCGAGTGTGTTGCAAATACATGTACATTACGAGCTGAGGTTTCCACGTGTAGCCCACTGTCAGCGCACGTCAGCCCAGCGTAGGCCAAACGTGAGCTGGACAAGGATGGGTGACGTCCCTCTTCGAAACAATTTTTGAAACAATTTCCGCAGATCAGGCCTTTTGTACAGCTAGCGTCAGAAATATGATTGTGAAACGGCCGCTCGTCTGTGCTAAACGCAGAAAGGTTTGTGGCCATACAAGAAGTTATCCCGCTGACATCCTGACATTGTACATTTCCACACGAAGGAACGAATTGAAGTCGACTCGCTTTGTTTTGAACCTACCACCCGACCATTATTGCATACGAGGGCTGCAAACTCACAGTTAGAAGAGCACGCTAAGTAGACCGGAATTCTGGGTTTACCAATAAGGATAGACCCTTTGCATGTCTCTAACTCGTCTGCTTCGGTCAAACCTTTTGGATATCATAGAAGGCTGAAAGAGTGACTGCGGGCGTGGGGCTTGCTTTTTCTATCAATGGATTTTCTGTCATGCCGCCTGGACCTCATGACGTAATAAGAACAACGAACCAGTGGGCATATCATTGAAGTGCTTGCTTCGCAAAAGCTATCAAGAACATGGGTACAGCTTGGTTTATACAAGGATTTGGACTCGAAATCCAACAAAGCCTGACAATTTTGATTCTGTCTTGATCTGTTGGCCGGCGAGCTTTAATTCGTTGTGACATGCGTTCCGGATAATGCATTTCACTTGTCGATCCGCGTTTCGAAATTACTAGTAGTGCGCATTCAATATGCAGTAGTTATATATGGATTCTCTCGGTGGTGAGAAAGAACGATGCAAAGCACAGCCTCCATTAAATGTGGAACTTACCGGACTCGTTATCATTGTTCATTGACATTTGGACTCTTCACATATTGGCATCCTCATGCGAACTTTTTGTCGATCATGCAGTAGCCTCGCGATATGTGTGCATGATGCGCACTGATCAGATGACGAGCCCATTCAATCATTCCAGCACCGTCGGCCGCGGGGCAAAGCTGCGCACACTAACTCGACGTGTGCTTAACCATTGCGTATGATCTCGTACGTAAAGCTTTGTGTTTGGCTGCATAATAGCCATTGGTACGTACGTGCGAGGAACTCCATGTTCGCAAGCTCTCACATTTGCATACCCTAGCATGACAACTTGTATAAGCCAATGATTGCAATCCAGCTTTTCGGCCGCAAAGTGTTCAGTCGATTGGCGCAGCTAGCTCGCTAGATGTCCCCAAGGCAATCATGTTCATGAAGATAAGATCTTACCTGGCGGCTTCCCCAAAGACACCTTGAAGAACTTCCCAAGCATGGCATGTTCGTAATAGTCCTCGGCTCGGACACGAAGTCAGCTTTTCAGATTCAAATTGACAGCTCGCTATATACGGTACTTGCACCAGTTGACAAGTCACGAACCAATCCTGCGTTTGTCAAGCGGGAAGCACTGCACCTTTCAAGAAGCTGCGGGGCTCACTGACGTTTATCCTCGATGTTGACAGTACTGTTAGCAGTCTGCAGCTGTGCCTCATGAGTTGCTGACGAGAAGCTGTCGTGTCGCAGCCTTGAGCTTCGGGATCCCTCGCGTGAGTCCGCGTCGCGTTCCCATTATTGCTCCAATTACTGCAGAGGATTGATCTCCCGGGCTCTGAGAGCGGCTGTTGTTGCTGCTTAAGCTTCCAGTTACCAACTATACGCAACCCGGTCCTCTACAGTCCTTCGGACTAGGCTTTCACTTGACCAGGTATCGACTCCGACCCGCGAGCGAGTGCTGTCAAAAGCAAGCAAATGACAACATGCCATGTGTCAAGCAGATTCTCAGCCCGGCCGGGGGGTCCCCTGCCACTGGACTCGGAGGGCTGCTTCAGGGATTCCCCATGGCGCAAATGCCGCTCATGCCAGTCAAACAATCAACCGGGAGATCTGGAAAATGCATGCGCGCACCAAAAATGGTCCCTGCAATGGTCCTTTGACTCTGGAGCAGTGCTTCTCTGTTGACATGAAGCTGTCGCAAGCAGGGGCAGGGACTGGACGAAAGAGAAAGAGGGAAGCTGCCTCCTCTGCTGGTGGGAAGAAGGCGTTGGCTTCTGCGTTCTCCTGTGGAAAGCTCGATTGCCAGGCTTGTTGCTTCTGAAAAATGCTTAGGAAACAGTAGGAATCTGTTCAGGTTGTGTGATATCTAAATAAGCTTGTGTGACAGTTTGGAGGAAGCTCATTCATGTAGCTTATCAATTTGAGGGTTGAGTGTCCGGTTCTGGAATGGAGGTCCAACCCCTCTCTGTCAAAATACAAACTCATAAAGTCAACTTGACCTATGTTTTCGCATCTAGCGAGCAGAAAGATTCCACCTGACTCTTCAGAGAGTTTCCACCTGACTCTTCATATACCGCTTGAAGTTTAGTAGGGCGTGCATCAGCCTTGTGATATGGGGGAGCTCACTCTCCAGGAGCAGCACCAAGTAGTGGTGAATGCAATCAGGACCCTCGCAAGATTGTCTGGAGCAAAGACGTACGTCTTTGTGGTAGCTGGGGATGGCCATGTCTTTAAGAGCGTGTCCCCTGATCTAAAGGCGCATGAGAGGGGCTTCGTTGATGAAGTTGAGAAAGCGCGTGCAAAGTGAGTCTGGCAAAGAGGGGCTTCAGCTCCACATGATATTATCTTCCGATTATAATGCATAAACTCTCTAAAAGCCTTGTAAGCAAAAGAAGTAGCTGATCCATCCTTGGGAGTACACTGAGTTACTCATGGAGGTGCCGGGCTGGCAGGACTGACCAGAAGTACCTATCACCTGTTGTTGAGAGAGTGCGCATCATGCTGGACGACAGGAATTGTAGGACATGGATTGCTGGGTCTTTGTCAATGGGATTGTGAAGTTCAAAGTTGAGGTTTGTGCAATGGGGTTGAAGAGTGGTCTTCCTCTACTTCAAATTCTGTCCACTCTCTGGGGTCATTTTGGGACAGGAAAGAACTTGGAATTGCTGGCTTGCAGCACACTTGCCTGTAACAGGAACATTCCAATCATGAATCGCTGCAGATCACATATTGTTGCATCCAATAGACATTCTGTGGGATAGATTATCCTTGGCTGGTGTCAGGCAACTTGCTCCCATGCAGTACGCAATCTGGCAAGGTCACAGGATGGAAAGGGCTGGTCGGAGCCTGATCTTTGTAATGTGAACGAGTCTGAAGACAGGATACTTCTGCCTCAGTTTCGTTGCTCGTTTTTCCTCGAATGAGGGATCCCTGAGCCAGCTTTGCATTATGCAGAGTCCCAAGTCCTGCAGTTTTGCGAAGTGTTTCTTAATTTGTATCAATGCTCACAATGTTACAGCCCTCCTTAATGACTGAGGTACAGGCTGCTGCTTCAATCAGCTGCATCCTTCCTCTTTAAGCAAACACGAGCACTGGCCTGAGAACTTACGCAGCGCTTGGAAGTTCTCTCTCTGCTAAATCCGGGGCTTTCCAAGATCCTTTCAGGCCTGACCTTCTAGTCACTCCTTTCAGACAAGGTTCTTGAAGCCATTGTTTTCTTGCAGCTTTGAAGTCCTCATGACTACCTCCACGATACCAGACAGCCCTTATATGTTTCGCTGGCTGATCAAAGGCTCCTAAGCCAGGCCTTTTGTTGCAGCTTCTCTGCCTTGTGACATGGCAACATGACCTAGTCCTGACTGTGTGCTTTGCATGTTCTTGCAGCCCTATTGTTGTTTGGGAGGAAGGAAATATTTCCATTCTGAGGAGGGCAGAGGAAGCTCTTGCAAAAACCAAGCACGCTGAGCTCCATCCAATCGTCGCTGTCATGATAGACAGTCTGAACAAACTCAATGGCCACAAGGTCTCTCGAAGCACCGCCCTTAAGGACAGCTCCTCGGTAAGGCCACTAGAGCAACTTCGATCCTCTTTGTTGAGCGGTTGTTTGAATGGTCCTGAAAAGTTTCTTGTTAGATTTGCTTGTTTCAGTGGAAGCAATTCTTGAATGCAGATCTTTGAAAATCACCCCACTATCACGGCCTTCTTTCCACAGATCTGATACAATTTCAATCAACAAGAGCTGTCAAGGTCTTCTGTCTAAGTTCAGATTTCGTGCTTTTGCTTTCTGCCTGCCAGAAATATCACCCTGCTTAGCTATCTAGAAAGGATGTAAGGCAGGCAGCTGCTATTTTTGTCCTTGTCATTCCTTTAGGCTGATTATCCATCTTATAGCAAGGCCATTTCCCTTCCTTGTTGGCTCTGCTTGGATTGCATTCTCTTCGAGGACTTCATTGTCCCCTTCAAATTGCTTGTTTGGTCTCTGACATGACTAATCTGCTTCGTTTGATAGAAATTTCGTGTTCTTGAGCATCTGTTGTTTGTTTTCAGTGAGTCCGTCCCATGTCTTGTTCCCTTCAATGATCGCCTCAAGGACTCCCTCCCTCCAATTTTCCGTCTGATTTCTCGAATTCCTGGAGACATGATTTTGTCTCTGCTATTGTTGCTCATGTGCCTATGGTCTCTCACTCTTTTTCGTGTCCTGCTCAGTCCAAGCTTGCTTTCAAAAGGCCGACACTGCCATCGAAGTTAGTACTTCCGTCTAATAGCAGTCCCCCAGCTCAGCACTTTGGCTCTCCTTGCAGACCCCCACGTGGTGGCCCCACAGCCCCAAGAAGTATGCTGAGCGCACCCAACAGCTCAACATCAGGGACTTGACACTCGTCATCGACGCCGTTCTTGATCAAGTACGGAACAACGCTGTGCGCATCGAGAAGCTCCGGCACATGCTCGCGTCGCACTTCAAGGCGGGGTCTTGCAGCGTCGGAACGCGCGCCGTTTTTGACGCCTACTTCGACTTTCTATTAGACGAGGCTTGCAGAAGTGAGACGGGCGTCTTGATGAGCAATGCAAGTCTGGCGAACGCGAGCAGGGAGTTTGAAAGCCCGGAAGTGTCGCCAAGACTCAGTGTATGCGGAAATCAAAGTCAAGCGTCGGGGCTTCCTGCCCTTCAAGTAAGTCGAGCTAGCAACGTGCACCGACCCTTGCCGATCCTCCAACCAGTGCCGGAGTGTACCACGAAGAAGCTTTGTGTTCCATTGACCGGAGAAGAAACAAAGGGTCTTGACTTAAGGGCGTTGCCAGCACGGCAAACATCTGCAGAGGCCGCCGACCTTCCAACTTTCTCGAGCAAAGAGGGACTAGCAAGTGCGCTATGGTCTCCAAGCATTCTGTCAACGCGAGACTACGTCGAACTGGGTGAGCGCCGCAAACGGGCGCGCACCGATGCCGTTTTTGCGGAGCCCGATTGGAGCAGCTACTCGGCCCCCGCTGCCGCCTCCACCGTCCCGGGTTTCTACAACCGCCCCCCTTGCATAGAAGGAGCAACCGTCGAAGGAGCTCATGAATCCAAGTGGCCCGAAGTCGTCGAAAACGGCGCATTTGAGGCTTTTCCTGGTGTGACGGAACGGCCAAGCGCCGTCAAAACCGAGTCAGGAGCGGCGGATGTCGAGCAGTGCGCCGACCGCGTGACTGAGGCGTTGCAACAGCTGGCACAGGCAGAACGCGCGCAGGGGTGCATATGGATGCTGTTCGGCGGGAGCGGAGGGAGGCGCGTGTGGTGCTCGCCGCGCCTCACGCCCGTGACGGAGGCGCTAGTCGAGGGCCTAGAGGTTGCGATCTCAAGGTCGGTTCTTCTTTTGTTCCATTATCTTTTTTGCTCTCTTGTTCCGGACCGCAGTCCTCAGAGAACCGGGGGTCTCTATATATCCGCCAAAATCGTCCAGGGTGGCGAACCCCCTAGGACTAGATTTCAAGCTCGGTGATCGTGTGACATTTCCAACCCTTGTTTGATCGGGATGTTCTTGCTCTCAAAAAGTGTCCGAAATGAGTCGGATCGTCAGGGATTGCTTGATGTTTGCACTCGTTATGCTTGGATCAAGTACAAGTGGAGGGAACGAGCCAAGGAAGATAGGATTTTTTGTTTCATGAGGATAATCCGTGCCCCTTCAGACCCATTTGACTCTGCCATTCGAATCCGACACTGCCAGCGCTGTTTGAATCCACTCGAATCCTACCTGTACGGTTGCTTGTTGAGGCAATTGCTGCTTCTTTGACTGACTGACTTCATTCGGACTCTCCTTAGACTTCTAGCTTGCTAGTACGTAACCTCTTCTTTCCATCGACGTCTCTACGAGCTGATCTTCAAAAGAGCCAGGTTTTTGGGTTTTTGAAGAGCTACGGAACCAATGCTTACTTATGCAATCCTCTTTTCACAAGCAGCCGATTGCAAGATGCCCCAGTCGACGGCGGAAAAGTAAACGCCTCAAACGTCCTGCGAAGCCTTGTCCGCTCTCCGTCCCCGTCCGAAAGCACATCCCCGTCCGTAGTACTGTCCGAGGGGCCGTCAAAGCTTCGGGCGGACCTCGCGGTCGTCGTCGAAGCGCTCGTGAGGGGGATGAACCGCATCACGTCCTCCCAAGGGTTACCGGCTCCAAGCACGGTGAGCGGAACTAAATCACGGAAAGAATCTAGTTGTGGCAGGTTATTATCTGGGTGCGGGAAAAGCCAACTGTGCGGGTCATTGGAATCGGATGCTGATGGACACAATCTCACAACTATGCGGCGTGCAGCGAGGGAAAGCACACTCGTAAAGGCTGTACGAAGACTGTACTGGCGGCATTGGTAGAGTGATCCAAGCTACGGTGTCTGATCCTGGCAACAAATGCTGGCAACAAATGTGTTATTCATTACGACATTCGAACCTGCTCATGCTCTCTCGTCGTTAACCGTTGGCCCTGTTCGAAAGCTCTCTGAATCACTTCATAGGGGGCTTTAACATCACCGTGGTACGGCTTCTTAGCTAGCGCTTGTGAACGCAAAGATCACTGTTTGGACGCCCTTTAGCCAGAAGGCTTCCTTTCGGTGGACCTCGAGTTGACAAAATGGCTGACGTCATTACCCTTCTCAGATACCCGATTGGTTTCCTTACCCAACCAAGTACTGGACCATTAGGGAAGAAATGGAGAAGGCGGAGTTGCTACACGTTCTCGATGTCGTCTTCCAAAAAGCCCGGAGAGAATACTTTCACATTCGGGAGTTGAAAGCGCAGTGGCACGCATCGCAAGGCGAGCTCCATAATACTGAGCTCCGAAGAGCCGTTGATGCATACTTGGACGGATTGGAAATGGAAGCCACAGCGGTACTGCCGCGTAGGGTTGCAGTTTGAGGGAGTGGCTTTATTGGTGCGCATGCTCATCCGGGTTGCAAAGCTGGAACATTAATAGCTCGGAAAGCCTGATATAGCATCAATCTAAGGGGGGGGCCGCACTGTTCAGGACAGATACCATGTGTTGCATTGGCGTTTATTCTGAGGTTGGCAAACACTATGCCGCAATAGCAAAGTTCCCAACCAAAAGCTAAAATGTACGTGTGAGTGCGGTGTCGAGCTAAGTAAATAATTATTACTCTGCTTGGAGAAAGTGGCCAGTGTTGGAGGTAAACGTGGAGGTTTGAAGGAAATTTGGGCGAGTGCGGTATTGGGGGTGCGGTGCTGAGTTCGATAGCGGTTGTTACTCTGGTGGCCTGAGAAAGTGGTCTTTGATGGAGACGAGTGCGGAAGTTTGAAAGCAAGTTGGGCAACGAGTGGCCCGTACGTTAGGTATATCTTGTCTGAGCATATACACCGAGCTTGTGGACTGCTACACTTATAGTGGCTGCAAAATAAGAAGTGGTCAAGGCTAGAATGCTGCTTCACATAACCATTCTTTCAGTAGATTTGCACTCTTAATGTTGGCAAGGTCCGATTCCTGAGTCCTCCACTTCAGTGATTCTAACTTTTGTAAGAAGAGCGATAGCCGATGAACAATGTCAGCACGTCGTGTTTGGCCAAACACACCATCATCCGGATGGTGCTATCCTTGGTGGACTCGACTCGTTGTTAAAATCTTAGTCAACAAACGGGCATTCGACACGCACTGTTAAGTCGCATGAGCATGTTGGCACTCGGAAACTACAGAAATGGCACGTACCGAGATATGGCATATGTGTCGAGTCCTTGATGGGTACAATATCCTCATTGCCATTGAGTTCGCCGGGTCTGTTGTGCAATCGATACCGCATGCTATTGACAATGTCAGACCACATGCGCGCTGACAGTGAGTCACTTGTTCGAAGCTCGTCCAAAACGATAGTATAGGTGTGGGCAATGCGAAACCATGTTGTGGATATGTTTTGCCCGGCCCGCTGCCGCTGCTCAGTGCGCTCGGAGTTGTGCAGTACATGCGTTGCGTGTGATCGAGGTGCTTTCTAAGCGACCTCCATTCCGTGCTGCATGCCAACGAACTTGAACTGTCTTGACGTACGAATCAATGATTGCAGTCACTGCATCGCATGAAGTTCCTATAGGCAAGGCGGGGTACGGTTTGAGTTCCTTGTTGACAATTTAAAATCTTCCTCTTCTCAACATGAGTCCGTTCTCCGGGTGGGCGGGCCAGCGCAGGGCATGCAATAATCGCCGGACGCTTAGAAGTTGCCGCCCTGCACGCTCGGGGCGGCATCGATCAAGTGATATGATCACCAGGCACCATCGAAGTTTTGATGAAGGTGGCAGATTAACATCTCCGGATTTGAGCGCGTCAGGGAAACATAAGTTTATAAGTTTACAATTCTGCATGGTTGCAGAGGAGCGCAGCGCACATGGCAATGCTTTGTACATTCAGATCTGTGGTGCATGTAAGTCCATGTTATGAGGGCGGCCAACAAAAGTCTTTGCAGGACACCACGTCTTCACGGTTGCGTGTATACCCTGTGTAACATAAAATTATTAGATTATGCCAGTTTCGAAACAGGATAATTGACGGAAAGAAGCACGCATGCCATCATGCATCGGCTTACAAAGGGTAAGGTGGTGGTCCTCCGAGCGTGCATCAGGCACGGTACATGTTGAAACGTGTCAAATATAAGCGGGCAGTCTTTCATCTCAGCTCTCGTATCCTACTGCCCTGAGTTGGAAGTCTCACCAGTGTCTTATGCATTACGGGCTTCGTCGGCGGGGGTTCCAAGCGCATGGGCACCTTATGCGGGGTTTGGATCCGTTTGGCTCTGGTCAATCGCGTCTGATCGTTTCGACTCTGCCGGGCTTCTCATCCAGGTAACGCAAAAGAACGAAGAGATTGAAAATACCTATATGGAGAGCAAATCAGGATATCCCGAGTTCGCGTCACTCTACTTACACTTACCCAGCTTCCCTATACAAAGTCTCTCCGCTCGAGAAACTTTAACGCCTTATCAGTGTCAAGCAAACACAGCAGATAAATGTCAAGGTGTGCATCTAGACAGGCCCTCCTAGCAAGTGTTTGTGATAAATCACATGAAAGCAGGCAGCCAAAATCTCGTAGCCCATGTTTTAACCAGAAAGCAAGTCTTTCAATCCTGCTTATAATGTGGCGCTTCAGTCAGCCGAGTCTACAGCTTTACCATCTCGCCAACTTAATTGTCAGCCCCGATCCATTCCGCCGCTTCCGGCGTCCTCCGTTTCCGCCCTCAATCCATTCTCTACCTGCTCCCAGTCCACGTTATTCAATAACTGGTCAAAACTATGTTCGCTGTCTCCGTCATCCCAACCTTTTCCGCCCAATTCCGGTCCCGCTCCGCCGGAATGCTCGACCCCAACCCCGTTGGACTGGATCTCCGGCCTGCTTTCAGCGCATTCCGCCATGGCCAACGGCACGTCGACACGTGGCGTGCTTGAGTGCGCGCTCAAGTCGGACTCAGCCCTCCCGGCGAACGCGTCGTCCACTTCGGTCTTCACTCTAGTTCTCTTTCCGGGAGTCCCGGCTCCTCCGAAACTCCCGGGCGGAATTCTCGAGCTCTCCCTTCTTCTTTTGTACGAGCGGCTCACGCCCCTCGCAAGCTCATCCTCTTCGGCCCAGGGACTTTCTGACTCCGTCTTTGGCGACGCTTTGCCTGCTCCGCCCGCTATTTGGTCGCCCTTCTTCGCCCGCCGCCCCCGGGTGATCGTCGACTTGGGATTGTCCAGGATGGGCACATCTTCGTCCAAATCGCCCACCATCTCCGACGGGTGGGGGCCCGGAGACGGCAAAAACAACCCCCCCGCCGGAGTCCTCTCCGGGGTCGGGCTGTTCCTGAGCCCGCGCCGTCGTGGGCCTCCCCGGGGGGTTGTCCCGTTCGCTTCCCCAGGGCTTTTCGCGGCGGGTAGTCGTGCTCCCGGGGGGGTGCCAACCGAGGGAGAAACGCCCCCCCGGGGGGTACTCCTCGCCCCCCGGGGCTTTCCCCCGATCTCTTCGGCCTCCCTTCTGAGAAAGTCGAAGAAAGCCTCGAAGCACGCGCGCGTGCGCGTGGGCACGGAGGAGACGCGGAAGTGGGAGGCCACGGCGGAGTGCAGCGAATGGATGGCCGCCACGTGGCGCCTGACGTGGCCGAAGATGGCGTCGAGGACCTGGAAGAGCTGCGGGAGGGACATGGCCTGCGTGCGCTCCGCGTAGACTTTGGGGCGGTGCGGGAACCAGAGGGGGAGCTGCGGAAAAAAAGCAATAACAAAGTTAGATTCTGCCTGAAGATGCCTTCAAAATTCTAAGTGATGCGGGAACCAGGGGAGGAGCTGCGGACAAAATGCAATAACAAACTTAGATTCTGCCTGGAAACGCCTTCAAAATTCCAGATGTTGCGGAAACCAGGGGGGGAGCTGCAGGGAAAAGGAGTTTCGAAGTGAGAGTCGGCCTCGAAACGCCTTGGAAGCGAAAGTCCTCACCACAGGTGATGCGGGAACCAGGAGGGGAGCTGTGGGGACAGTTCATAAGAACCCACTTCCAGACCCGTCTTCAGTGCATGAAGGAAGAAACAAGTCTCGATCCAGAAAAGCGGGCTTTTCAGTCCGATCGATCTTTAATCCGGGGTGAATTCTGAGACCGCATGTTCATGGGCTTAAAGCGGGAACTTTCCAGGCGGAGCCGGTGTTAGGATCAATACAAATTTGTATTTCGATTTACAGTGGGTAAAAAACAGAGAGTCTGCCCCGGAACGACTTGAAGAAACGTTTAGGTGATGCGGAAGGGAAGGTGCGGGGAAGAAGGAACTGCAGATATGAGAGCCTGCCTAGAAAGCTCCAAAGAAGGATTTCCGCAGAGTTATGCACTCCTCAGGACCGACAACCAAAGACGAAGCTGCGGGGAAGAACTACTTGCGAGGTGAGAGTCTGTCTGGAATCATTATTAAGACTTTCTCTGCAAACATATCCGTTCAGAGGATAGACATGCTGAGATACAAAGCACTTGACCGGTGAGGCTTGATTGGAACAGCTTCGGAAGGTTCTCCTAATGTATGTGCTCCCGGAAACAAACGGTTCTGGTTCAATCGATTTGGAAGGAGCTATAACGTTAAGAACACCATTCCCGATGAAAGAGGACCTGGCTCGACAAGTCGGAGATCCGATATGAGACTGGCCAATCGACTGCTGCAGCGCTAACTTTACGTCCAAGTGGGCAGATGCGCGGCGATCCGGAGGCTGTCCGATTTCGCAGAAACCCCCTTATCACGTTCAAACTCTTCACTGCTTTAAGCCTCACCTTCTCACTCGGAAAAACAATGATCAAAACAAATCAACCGCTTCGGCAACAGAGAATGCGAATCAGCGGGCCCCATCATTTGGGCTCACCGTGTCGGGGTGTTTGATGGCCATTGTCCTGGGCGAGTTGTGGCCGTTGATCTCGTTCAGCTTCGCCATGAGAACGGCCACGATGGGGTGCAGGTCCGTGTGCCTTGTCCTGGTGTTCTGAGCAAAGGTCGCCTCCGTCTTTGGGAGCGCGTCGCCAGTCGCACAGATCTCCATCGGTCTGCGGAAAGCAAGGGCGTACATATCAGAAACTGTACGTATAAGTGAATGTACGATATCCTATACGCAAAGGTCAACTTCCTTTTTGGGCAGCGCGTTGCCGATCGCACAGATCTCCATCGGTCTGCAGAAAGCAAGGTCACACGTATAAGGAGTCGTGTGATATGCTAACCAAAGTTCGCCTCCGTATTGGGCAGCGCGTCCCCAGTCGCACGTATGTAAATCGCTCTGCAAACAGCAAGATATCTGCCAGCAAAAGCAAAGTCATACGTACAAGGAATCGAGTCGTTTCTTTGCGAAGCGGTTTGAGCAGATTGTTTATCAGGCAGAGCAAGGCTTACGAAGAGGGGTAGGTGAAGGAAATTTCGAGACAAAGACCCATGGACTCTGCCTCGGGTTTTAAAACTGCAGTTTGTGCGAAAGCCAAGCTCAAGCGTTCCGTCGCAGCTTTACGTGGGGAAAGAGTGGGTCAAAGGTCGGGGTCGGCAAAGGCAGCTTCAGCCCTTGACCATATAACATCTGCAGAGGTCTCACCATCGCACCCCCTCGGGCCGAACGGACTTAGGATTGACAGCAACCCAGCAACCCATACGTGACAAAAAGTCTTCACCCGTCAAACTCCTCTCCTTCTGCCATTGCACACGAGACACTCAAAGAGACTGGCATACATTCCTATCCGGGGGCCTTTTAAGTAGCTTGGGCAACTTAGTCAAGAAGAAGGACGTCAGCCCAAGTAGCAAGAGCAACGAGAAGGAGAAGATAAAACATAGGAGTCGCAAAGCATGGATCAAATGCCAATTCGTGTGGGGGGGAAACGAAGGAGTCAACGGGACTTCAGCAAAGTAAGTGAAAAGAACATCAAATTCGAGTAGCAAGAGCAACGAGAAAGAAGAGGAGAGAACAGAGTAGTGGCAAAGCGTGGAGCGAAGAAGCCGATTCATGTGGGGGGGAAAAGGAGGGAGTCAACGGGACTTCAGCAGAGTAAGTGAAAAGAAAATGAGGAGTGGCAAAGCGTGGAGCGAAAGCCGGTCATGTTGGGGGAAAAAGGAGAGAGTCAACGATAAGTCCCCCGGAATTGCACTCACACAGCCTGCATAACCTCGTTCTCAAACGCGTCCTGGTACGGCCGCAGGTTGGTGGAGCACCCCCCTATTTTCTCCCCTTCGCGAACCACTACCCAGACGTAGCTGCCCCCCCCCTGATAGGCTGCCAAGTCCGCCAACGCTCGGTTTGCCCGCTCTCGTAACTCGTCTCTAGTAGGCTCTCCATTCATGTTTCCCATTCGGGCACTGCTCTTTTATGAAGTTGGAGAAATCAGCAGTCTGCAGGAGCCAAAACGGGGTTCGTTAGCTTGGGGCAATTGCGGGCCTGTGTGAGAGGGAAAGACTTGCCTTACTCCGGGCTTGATCGGGGTAGTAGGGAGCAGTAGGACAGGCGAAGAGCAAAAGAACTTCAATCAGAAGCTTCCATAGATCACCTGACTGCGCCGGCGTTTAGAGCAGGAAACTGTGGCTGAGAAAGAGCACTGCAATTGGACAAATGTCGTCACACGAAAGTCAAGGCGTTTGGCTCAGTACACAAAAGGACACCTCAGCGAGCTCCTCAAAGTGACGACACCTTTCAGAAAATGATCACCAGCGGAGATGCAGCTTCAAAAGCGCAGTGACTCTTCAAAAAGGTTCCGTGGGTAAACTTTGGAACAGTACTCGTAGTCTGCTTGGAAGAGCTTCCTATTCTGCCACTGTGCAAAACCTGGAGTGCGTTTACCCTTTTCAGCGTCCCTCAGCATTGTTACCTTCAAGCCACAACCTCTCTTTGACATCATTCTTAGATGTCTTAGCTCTTAGACAGCTTGCACAATTCTCCTCATCCCCCCATGCCTTTTTCAGGTGGGTATGCTTCTCAAGCACTGGCTAAAAAGTGGACCCAAGGGACTTTTGAAACCATAGAAACAAGGAGAAACCAAAGAAGAAGAGGACAAAACAAACAGCTTACATCAGCAAACACTGAAGGCGCACAGGTAGGGCTAATTATCACTGAAGGAGCGTGCGGGTTCAAAGTCCCTTATCTAGAAGGCAACAGCACGGAAAGAAGCGGAGAAGCACTGGAAAACGTACGCCTGTTTAACAGAAGTGCCTCTGCAAACAAGACGATCCATAAGATGCACAGCATTATCTCACTTCTCAATGAGGTGTCAAACTAGCTCAGAATAAGTCCGCTTCTCTTCCACTTAGCTCCTCTCACTGCACCACCCTCGGCATTACACCCTCCATCTAGAGAAGTGTCCACATAAGATGACAGAATCGAAACAGTGCACTCTGACAAAACTTTCCAACCACAACAAATATTTATAAGAGAAAATCGGAGTCAACCCAAGGAAGCCTGCCTCAGATCTTTTCTTTCTCTTTAGGCCTGCAAAACTTACTTGTAATTGCAGACAATGCATTTCAGACCTAGCGTCCGACGTCTTGTGCGTTGGATCAAAGAAACACTCCACATGTGAAGGTTGCATTCAGACTTCCTGCCGTCAACCCACTCTTTTTCTCACCTTCACGCCCTCAGGAAAGGCCTCCAGTCCCTCAGAGCCTGCTTGCTTCTTCCTTCACTGATCTACGCCTCATACCACTTTGGCTGAGTCTGTTTTGTAGTGAATTCGAATGCCGCATCTCGGGGGTTTTTTGCGCATTGCTCCTTACTGTGGCATTGCGTGTGCGATGACGTCAGCAGTCAGCCGCCAGGCGTTTAGAGGTGCCGCCGCCCGCCCGCTCGTCAATCATTGCCTCGGGGTTCAACAAGGCCCGTCATTGTCTCACAGGTCTTGTGTTATCAATGTTAAGCTTCTGCAGCGGGCATGTGAGGGAAGAGCGGCATGATCGCCTGGATCAGTCTCTACGATCGCATGTCAGCGCTTGTAAGTAAAGCAGGCGTGTGTCCAAAAGCCTCTTTTGATTGCAGTGCACGTTTTGCTTTCTGTTGATCGCCACCCAGCTGAGACCTCAAAATTCTTCGCAGCTCAGTATAAATGGGTATTGCGAGGCACCAGCAGGCTTCAAAGGGAGTGACTTGTACTGTAGGAGAGGGCCTGGAGCTGGAACGTTCGTGAAAGCAGCTGACTGCAGAGAAGGCCAGGAGCAAACCCCTAAACGTCGAATATATATGTACCCTGCGAACTCTTGTTAGCAATCACAGATTGGGCTTTTGATATGGGGGTAAGCGCCGTGAGCGTCGAGGTAGCTAACCGGCTGGCTTGTGCTTTGGACAATCCCGCGTAATACCGTGACGCAACCACTAGCAGAAATGGGTTCTAACTTCTAACTTCTGAAGTCCCTCTGAAGTCAATTTTGGACCCAATAGGAAGCTGCAAGTGACAGGCTGGGGAGAAGAGGGGTTGCACAATGCACACAATCATGGCGGCCCCCCTTCCACGCAAGTTTGAGCGGTTACCGTCAAGCCAGGAAAGCATTTTCCGTAAGCCCCGAGAGAGGTTGCCCAAATCTCTCGTTGCGCCCAGGTTCAATGGCAGTGCGCCACTTGGCGGATGACGAAAGTCTGCACTCCCTCAAAGATCGGGTAATAAGTATTTGGTCGCGCGACTTTGACCAATGAGAAGAGCCGTACTGCTTTGACGACCGTATCCCGTTGACATGTACGCGATAACGTTAGACTTTCGATTTTAGCCTACTTTTATTCTGAATTCTGATTAGAAACAGACCCTCGGATCCTAGTTTGTGCGTCTTTTCTAGCCACTAGGAAGCTTGTTCTCTGGACGAATTATTTCTTTTGATGAACACATCGGCAACATCTGACAGAGGTGTGACGTCAAGCTAGAAGCCGCCGGACGGCGCCGGTGTAATCCTGATTCCTGAAGCACCCGATCGGACGTCACTTTCTGACATAGAAACACAGCCGTCGATATCTCATCTGACCCTCCATTCTTGTCCCTGCCTGCGCGCGCGCAGCAGAAGGTTCAACGGTATGTCGCGTGTCGTTGTGTGCAGTATGTACTATGCACTGGCAAGAGGCAAGCCTGCGAATCGTGCTTTGATAATACTAGGTAGTACTGTTAAAGTACCAACACTGTACACCCCCGTATTTAAGGCAGGGGGAATTATTTCAGCGTGGCAGGTAAACCACTGGTTACTGCGGCGTTATGGGGACTTTATACTGTTAGTAAGCGGGTTAAGGCGTGCCACCCTGGCGTGCTTCAGTCCTATGCAGAAATAGGTACTCTTCCTTTCTGTAACAGTAACACCCTCTTGAAGCTTCACACAAAACGCCCCTTCCTAATAGCCTGCTGCCCGAGGTAGAATGAAAACAAAGAAAGGAACTTAAAAACTGTATTCATGCATGGGATTGGTTCGCCATGAAGGGCGCCGGGTGAAACGGATGAGCTGAGCTTGGAAGCACCTGCCATGAGTCGCGTCTCCAGTAAGCTGTAGGCTGTAGCTTTGAGCTGGAAGATACGAAGGGGACACAACCCAGAAGATTCATATTATGGAGGGAAGAGCTGGTTCTTCTTGCCGTATTTCGGTTCCCTTGTATAAAAACTGCAAAACAAAAGCAGGCCACTAGAGTCCCGAGCCTGAATTGAGATGCAAGAATCCAGCCTCGAGGGCAACAAACTAGGTGCGCACTTAATGTAGACCGCATCTCAGCTTTTCAGAGCTGGGCAGCTCAGGGTAGCAATGCTTGGGTGATAAGCAGCTTAATTTGACGAGCTGATTCGGATGCAGCTGTTCAAACAACGACACACCATGCGCAGCTGGTCGCGCAAACATTCTCAGAACTCAGGCAGTTGAACCCAAGGGGCCTGAATCAGCTACTTGCCCTATTCTTTGTGAAGTTCATCAGAGTAAATCACATACGCACTTTCAGCCTCAGTCAGATTTACCAAAGAGAATTTTCAGACGGGACCATCAACCCCTTGATTATGGAGATCTACTATATGTACCAGAAGCAGCGCAAGGAGTTTGGACGGCATGCAAAGTTCTCGGACAGTCCGGCAGAGGTCCTGGTGGACCTGCGTCCGGAACCAGCTCTAGCTGAGAACCACATGGAACGGAATCCATGTGTCACCAATGTGCAAGTTGTCCCAGAAATGTCCGAGCACGAGGTAAGGGGTGCAGCCACCAGAAGCTTACCAGATTGTGTTTCTACTCTTTGAGTCCTGCTTTCCAATCTAGGATTTTAGAGAATAGGAAGATAGCAGTATATTAAGGGCACCGTGCAGGGTGCATCCAGCATTTACCGTGCTTGGAGTGCTGGTCATTATCTCAGATTGGATGGCTTCAGAAAAAATGATCATAAAGATGCGAACCGCGACGTGTAGCGTACTGATCTCCAGCTCTGCACTTTTTGCTGGTGGTGGTCATGGCTCAAAGATTATTTGCGTCATTTAAAAAAATGGAGAATAAGCTCAGAATGTAATACCGGGACGGGTGGGGTTAGCAGAGGGTTTAGGGTGGGCATAGGTGCGGGGCACGTGAATGGTTTTGAGTCTAGATTTCAGTATTAGCTCCGTTCTAATGGAAACTCAAGCTTATCATGACTATTCTAGGGGAGTGTATCAGCTTCTGGTGGTGGTGTTCTCAGTGATGGTTATGGAAGATCCGCATTTTTGAGGTTGCTTGATTTGCACACTCTGCCCAAGGCCAGGAGCTGCAACAATAGAGAGTGTCACAGGCCTACTTGAAGCCAAAACTGCTGATAGTGGCAGCTAGACAGAGGAGTGGTGGAATGCTGGCTGTCCTTCGCTCCGCGTCTGAGGCTTTCTCTTTGAAGGAAAACAAGTTGCTGATATACAGAGGTTCAGAGTGTGTTTAGGCCAGTCAGATCGACACGGCCGCGAACTAAGTGCCGAAGAGAAAGTGCCTCTTGCTTGAGTTCCAACTGCGGGCATGTGGAGGAGGCACCGAGTATAGGAGCAAGAACAGTTTTAAGAAATTCAAGATAAAGCACACTCTGAGCAAGATACTGCCATACAATCTATTGCACCATTCACGGCATGCCAGGGTGCTTCGTGAAGGAGTGAGAGGAAGATGGCTATAGGCCTCACTTGCTGAAAGAAGCGAGGAGGCCAACCAGACGTACTCGATGTGCACTGGGAGCTACACTCTGAGAGGAGACAATAAGGGCAGTCTCGAGGTTTCACCTTCGAATCTTTCTTCTACAAGGTCGCAGTCTGCCTTCGTATCCGTCAATCCTCTGGCCTGGGCAGACTTCACTTCACGCAAAAAATGTGGCATCATTTGTCATCCTTATGAGCGGGTCACGCAAAGCCTCGAGGGAGGAGAGGGTGTGGGGGGACTTTTCAAGGCTGCGCAACTGACCCAAGAGAAGGCAGAACGTGTTCACTCACCAGCAGCAGATTCTCGCTTCATCAAGACTGCCTGTGCGAAAATCATCAACCTCAAGAGGGCCTATCATGCAGGTTTATTACCTCATTATAAGCCGCATTTTCTCTGACACTCTACACAGCTTCTTCATAAACTTCTTACGATCCACTTATTGTTGGGGGTTTCAAATATTCACCTACTTGTACAGGTTAACACGGAGCGCTTCTCGTTTGGGAGTCAGGGCATGCTGCACACGGAGGGGGGTTGGCCCAAGGACGTGGATCCACAGGAGCTGGAGCACACGATACGCTATAGGAAGAAAGTGGAGAAGGATGAAGATTACATACGGGCAATCAAGGTTCTGGGAGATAAGGTGAGGGACCGTTTGCCTCTTTTCTGTTGACCTAAAACTCGGGAACACACAACACCATTTCCGTAATTAATAGGAGGTCGACGAGGACTACGTGAAACACGGAGCGCGATTGACGGTTTCCATTCTCCTGGTTCCGTTTCCTAGTCAAGGCTGAAGCACGCACAAAGCTAAAACGGGAGAACATAGCAAAGGAGGTGGTCGCTGAGTCGATGAAAGTATAGAGGTTAGACGAGGGTGTTGCAGTGGAAGCGGTCAAGATTATTTTGAACAATGTGAAAGCAATGTCCACTCGGTTGCTCTAGAGGTATACATCTCTAAAGAAAACGGGGGATCGAAGACCCGGAACGGGGAACGAAACCTCTGTTCGGAGATGGAAAGCCTATTGCAATCGGACAACAGCTCCTTGTCGTGGCCTTACGATCACTAGCACCACAAAGTGGTACTTCTCCCCTTGAATAATATTTGGTCCTCATTTCGTGGCAGAATCTGTTGCTGCAGAAGGATACAGATAGTCTCTAAGGGGGCCTTCTTTTCTGGCTCCTCTGTGCAGACGTGACAGCCTGATTTCTGTCTCATTGCGACGCATTTACACAATCACTTTCTCACCGTTCTCTTGGTATCCTCTCTTTCAGGTCGATAAGCTATTCAAGCAGAACAACGCGATCGACATAAACGAGGGGTACTCTTCCGGCAGCGCTGTTATCCTATCATCTGCACGTCTTTTCCCTCATTAAAAACACCTTTTCGAGGTCGGAGGACCCCCATCTCTGGCTGACTTTGCAACATATTCCACTTTCTCAGGTCGATACGCTATTGAAACAGAACAACGCGATCGACATATACGAGGAGTACTTCTCCGGCAGCGTCGCCGACCACAGCAGCGAGCAGCCGTACGCCAAGACGCTGACCGTCTTCCGGGAGCCGACGCAGCGCATCCGGCGCGCGGCGTCGTATATCTCGTGGTACCCCGACGGGGCGCGCAAGCTGGCCGTCGCGTATTCCATCCTACAGGTAAGCTGGGATCCTGCATTGTGGCTTTGTCTCTTTTTGCAGACTTGTACGCTTAATCTGCAGAAGCCTTCGCTGCACTACGTAGGGACTGGGATCCACGCGCCCTCGTTCTTTCAAACGAGAAGGGATAGTCACAAAGTCGAGCAACTGCGCAGTTGACCCCGAAAATCTCAACTCCCTTCGGTCTGGATCGAGATTCTAGCCGCTCGAAGCTTCTCGAACTTGCAAATAAGCGCTCTTGTACAGTAAACGGCTTGAATAGACGACACCTCTGTTAAACCACGACGCGACTGCAATCTTGAAAGAAGTTGAACAAGAAACTTTGAGATCCAACGGGTTGGGCGCCCGTAGTCCTCGTTTTGATCGCGTATTTCCAGCAGATGCCGGACAACATACCGAGCAGCAGCAAGTATCAATACTGAAACTTCTTCCGCCATCAACTCTCAGCACATTCGATTTCTCTATATCTGTGTGGTCAAACTTACGAATGCAGTACCAACCGGGAACGCCAGTCCACAAGGGACAAAGTTTTGTTGCTTTCTTCCATTCTTAAAGTTCCAGCAATTGTCGAAACACATGCCGACCAGCAGTGACACCAAAGGACAGTCCGTTTTCCGGCTAAGACTCTAGGAGAAGGAATTGCGCTTACGGCGACCGGAAGGCAGTTCGACAAAGAAAGAACTCTTGGTGCTCTTCTCCAATCTTACAGTTCCAGCAAATGCCGGAAGACATGCCGACCAGCAGTTACATCTGGGACATCAGCAACCCGAATACGCCGGAAACGGAGCTCACGCCGACGAGCCAGGCGTGCTGCTTAGTCTACAATCCCAAAGATCCAAACGTGCTGGCTGCTGGGCTGTACAACGGACAGGTGTCGTACTTTGACACTCGGAAGGGGTCGGCGCCTGTGGACTCGTCCCCAATCGAACGGTCACATAGGTAAGAACGCGAACCATTTTGTTCTATGAAAACGTTTCTCGGCAAGTAAGCTTTTGCATCGACCGAAGAGCGATGCCGGCGGGGGACTGCTTAAACCGCATAAACCCCTGTGCTGAATTCCCCAAAACACGTCAATAACCGGAGATTAAGCTGCCACGCTTCGTGAGTGACACCCTGCTGTGCAAGTTTGACGCAGAGCCCACTCCAATCCTGAGCGGCCGCGCTCCTAAATGCAAAGGGATGCGTAGTGGTTCCGATATTGGAGACAATCTTACGAACATCTTTGGTCGAGAATCGCAGCACTTTGTTACCTGAAAAGAAATATCAGTACCTAGGACTCCCTGTCGTGCGGTGCCATTATGGAGAACGTTTCTCGTAATTAGAAGGGCATTGCGAACGATTGCTGACCCACTAGGAGTCTGCAATCACCAAAGGAGACTCGCAGTTCTTCTGACGCAATGCAATCCCTGTTCATTCCGCTCGCGCAGCGATCCGGTGTACGACGTGGTGTGGCTGACGAGCAAGACCGGAACGGAGTGCGCGAGCGTCAGTACTGACGGCAGCGTCATGTGGTGGGACACGCGGCGGCTAGGCGAGCCCGTCGAGTCCCTAGTGCTCCAGGTGAAAAGCCGAGCCTTGTTGTTCTGTTCTACAGGATCTGAGCGATCATGTTTTCGGTATGGAATTCCTCTTCCCTATTCCGCATCTGGAATGTTGGATTTTCAGTCTTTAGCTGGCAGGCTTAGGCTGAGGTCATCATATTGTTGTCTGCAGGAGAAAGGCTCGAACGTGATATTGGGTGGTGTGAGCATGGAGTACGAGGCCGCGGGCGGCGCCGGCAAGTTCATGGTGGGCACGGAGGAGGGCATCGTGCTGGCGTGCAACAGAAAGGTGAGGCGTTCGAAAACTTTCATGTCTTCCACTCCAGAGGCTTCGGACAGTTTGCCTCTCTGAGTTCCTGAGACGAAGGCTGAGATTGTGGGGGGTACGGAGGAGGGCATCGTGCTGGCGTGCAACAGGAAGGTGAGAAACTCAGCATTCAAGTTCACGGTTTTGGACATTATGCAATCTGAGTCCCTGGGAGTTCAGCATAGCTACGTTTGTGGCCTACTTGAGATGGTTGAAGCTGGCGGGTCGCGTCGCAGGGTAAGAAGGAAGGAGCCGATGAAGATGCTGAGTACCGCAAGTGAGGACTATAACCACGACTTACGGATGCAACCAGCAGCTATTCACGGCTGCTACCGCTACTTGAGGAGTGGAACCCTTCAATGGCCGTCTCTTTGCGCTCCGCCAGTGTGCCCTGCTTTGGTTTGGAGGCTCGCATCGATGAGCTTCAGAACTTTATCTTGTCGGTGATTGGCTACTCAACCCGCTCATCTTTTTTCTCAACGTATCAAGCAGCGCGAAATCCAAGGATCTGTCCAGAGGGCAAACCCTCTCATATTATGACAAGATGAGGAAATTGTCTCTCGGTGATTGCTACGAAACCCGCTCATCACACCTCCTAAACGGTACTAGTCGAATAGCTCAAGTAGAAAATTTTCTCAGCAGGCAAGCCATTCTCGGACATAAGCAAATCACTTTGCACACCATCTTGTTCTCCAGGCCAAGGTCGCCACCGACCGGGTTACGGCGAGCTACCAGGGTCACCACCGGTTGTTTTAGAGGCAGATTACTTGTTATGGAGGTAACCCATCCCTTAACCTTGGTTTTCAGGCGAAACTTGCAACCGACCGGGTTACGGCGAGCTACCAGGGTCACCACGGCCCGGTTTGCGCGCTGGAGCGCAGCCCCTTCTACCCTAAGTACTTCCTCAGCGCGGGCGACTGGACGGCGCGCATTTGGAACGAGGACCTCCGGACCGCCATCATGACAACCAGGTACGTACCGGGCTCCGCTGACGTCACGTGTCGCCTGGTCCAGGCTTGGGGCGGCCTGTCGATTCAGGGATTTGGACAAAAAATGATCCGGAGAGATCGTTTCCGGGATTATAAGGCCTGTCGCCTTGAAAAGGGTCCTGATTCCGGTGCTCAGCGGGTACGTCGCGTGACATCAGCCTTTTCACCGCTTGTCGTTTGCTGACATACGCAAAGGAACACTCCGGCTAAGGGCGTTGTCAAGACAGGCATCCGCGAATCCTGTGTCCAGCGATTGAGGGCTGGTTCTGTCTATAGACACCGCCAAAACTTGCTTTCTCCTCAGTTCCATTGCAACCAGAGGTTGATTGGCAGCGAAGCGTCTACCCAATGTTGCAACAAGCTGTTCATATATGCATCGCCGCCCAAAGATTCTGCTTGTGCAGTTCATCCCTCCTCTGCCACATGCTTCTCACGTCATGGCACGTGTCACTCGCAGGTATCACAGCAGTTACATCACGGGCGCCACGTGGAGCCCTACGCGGCCCGGGGTCTTCTTCACGTCAAAGAAGGACGGCTCGCTCGACGTGTGGGACTACTTCTACAAACAGAACGACCCCACGCTCACAGTCAAGGTGGGACTTAGAATCAGTGCTTGGGTGGCAATCTTATTTGGGCTATTGATTTGTAGGAAACCTCCACGATCTGCGTTGGGGCATCGATCCGATTCTTGATCATACATCAGAATGTAGAAAGTCGCGCTTGATAGCGAGAAGCATGGAGACGCAGAGAGCGATGGGGATCGAAAACGGCGGATCGAATCGACGGGCGGAAAGCAGGCGGATCAGATCAACCTATCTGGGTCGATGAGACGCTTTCCTCCCCCTGAAAATGAGTGAAAGTCGAAACGTGGATAAAAGCGACCCGTAAAACTGAATGACATCCAAAGTAAGATAATCCGGTTCTCATTTTGGTAAAGCCCTCGTTAACCATGTTGGTTTGGCCCCAGGTTATGGACGAGGGCATCGGGCTGACCTCGTTCCGCGTGCAAGAGTCCGGCAAGATGCTCGCCGCCGGAGCCTCCGACGGAAGCACCACGCTGCTCGACTTCTGCGAGGGGCTGGCGGTCATGCAGCCCAATGAGAAACAGTCCATCGCCCAGGTGAGAGAAGTGCCAACAGGGAGCCCGGTTCATTTCACAATTGGGGACTGTGCAAAATCAGCGGGTTGATGTTACTGGTGGCTAAGAAGCAGGCTGGAAGCGCTTTATCTGAGAATCTTGAGGCTCAACGTCGGTTCGCAAGAAAGTGATAAATGATTCCTGAATTGGCATCGTGAGTCGATTGATATCCTTAGCTGCAGTATACTGATCAGCCATATCTGACCAGAAAGACGGATCGCTCTGTCGGTCCTCAAATTGTACGAGCATTCAAAGTCCAAGTGAAGAACGAGCCCTCGGCCTTAACGTTCAGACACTCAAAACAGCCAAATTGTCCTGAAGTCACAGATCAGTATTATCTTCTTCCAAATACGGCCCTTGGTATTGTGCACCCGACCTTTTCCCACGAGATGCTCTGGCGTTTCTTAGATGCTCGAACGGGAAACGAAGCGCGAGAAAAACTTGGAGACGCGCGCTAAGGAGCTCAAGATCAAAGCCAAGAAGGACCAAGCAAAGACGGAGACCGTGACGGAAGCGGAGTCGGTTGATGACGTCCTCAAAAGGGTGAGCGTTTGGCTGAATGGGGTTACGATAGCCTTGCCCTTGAGGGGTCAGCGCGGAGCATCTTACTTGGTATGCGTGGATACTCTCAATCGGCTAAGAAGGACAGATTGAAGGGCTCGAAATTTTCTGCCGGAGGGACGGGGTCGAAGTGGGGGCTTGATTAGAGTTTCTTGATGCCTCTCCTACTTTTGAACCCCTCGCTTGATGCTTTTACGTTCTGGTAACCACCGCTTGCGACAACGAGAGACAATTGTCCCACGAACCTCGTTGCTTTGAATATCCAACGGTACAAGCACCCAACCTTTGAATCCTCCGTTACCTGCAACTTTAAGAGCTCCTTCGTGTGGAGCATCAAGGCCACTAGATTACAGTAGTTACTTTTCGTACACGGCTTTGACGAAACACTAATGAAATACAACTCTTGCGCCCGCTTTGCAAACGGAACTCGCTGACAGGCTGTTTCCAGCTTGCAATAGGTGGCCCTGGAAAGAAAAAGGAATCTCCTTCGTCAAACACCTCCTGCTTGGTGCTTATCAGATTCGATCGCGCGGCGTTCTTGAAAGCCTGGACAATAAGTAAGGATTCTTCCAGACCCTTGACGGCTTCGATCTCGCTGTTTCCCCTTGCAACAGGTGGAAGACGAGTTCCGGGAGATGACGTCAGGCCGGCAATAATAAGGAGTCAGGAGAATTATGTGACCCCCTGGGGCCTTCCAGAAACACTCGTCGGCTAGGCTCTTCTCGGTGTATTATACTGGTCACATTTGAAACTGGTGTGCAGCTATATTGCAGGCTGCATAGGAATTGTTTACGTAAAGCAGTAGCCTTTCGCACAATGTCTCGATTATTAACGAATTCTGCACAAGGGTTTTCGTGCTACAGCCTTTGACTAGGGCACACGCAGCGAGACCTGCTTGTGTAGGAGTAGCTTTTCGCCGATCTGCATAGAAGGTTACCATTGTCTGAAATGCTCATGCGCAGCTGCCGTTCAAGTACTGGAGTCTTGTTGTGAACCAATTCAACCATTGGTCCGCTTGTGTTCCGAATGTGACACACAACAAACCTGGTTGCACCGCTTTCTGCATCGGTCGTGCACATGGTGTCATAGTACATGAACGGCAGCGTCGAAATTAGCATGTGCTGGCCGATAGTGCCACTAGAACCTTTCACATGAGGACCTGAGTGTTGCTCACTGCGCGGCCCGTTCAGCAAGAAAGTGCGCGCTCCGCGCTTACAGCTAAGATCGGCCAGGAGTGTAAGTGTTAGGCACTGGCAGACGGCTTCCCTCAAAGCTCCTCATTTTGGCGTCGCGGGCGCGACCAACTTTCCAATAGCCGTAGCTCGATCACTCAGTTAAAATGTACTAGCTTGCGCTACCACGCGCGCAGTAGTAGGCGACACTGCACACTGGCGCGGCCGCGGCCTAGCGCTTGGCGCGGCCGCGCCCTCCAACAAAATTGAAGATCATTGCATGAATCATTGGATCCGCCAGCGCCGCCAGCCCTGGAGATTTCCCGTATTTTCAGCGCGCGCTTTTTTTCGAATATTGAAATTTGACGCGCAGAAATATTGACCCCCTCGGAACCGGAACCTGGCCGGGCCGTTCTGCTGTGTTTGCGCGACGAACTTTCACTCGCTGTCTGTGGAGCTCGCGCGGTCCAGAAGTCGGGTCACGCGACCGTACGGCACGTATGTCGACATCCATAGCCTACCGTTCTGCCAGGATTTCCGAAACGGACGGTGAAAGCTGGCATTTGCTCGTCAAGCTGGGGCCCTTCGCCACGTCTTCCACTTTATGCGTGAGTTCCCAAATGATGCATCTGCATCTCAGCTGCCTAAAGGCTAAAGCCATGTGGCGCTGACTCGGGGACTGCTGAAATATTAGCACTCCCGCATTTTTTAATAAGTTGCGCCCTTTGATTTACTGGCGTCAGCCTTTACAAATGTTTGCTGGTCAGGCGGGCTTTCGTGACAAGTCAGAACGCGTGATTGACGAAAAGTACATGTTTAGGGAGGCCCCTTTGCTTAGTCAGCAGCTACGTAGGGAGAGAGCTCAGTCTAGGCCAGAGCCAGAAATTTCAGCGTTCACTCAAAATCGATTGAGCAGCAGCAGCATCCGGCGACAGCATCCGAGTTTCAGCGGTTTATAAGCTTGGTCCTTTGATTCACAAATCGAGCTCAGTTCTTCACAAGCCGCTGCCTAACCCAAAGCTCGCCAGCTCTTTGCAGCTCAGCAGTAACATGGCTCGCCGCGCCTTGCTCTCCGCCCTGTTCTGCACACTACTGCTTGTTGCAGCTTCTAGCACCAGGGCGCAGGTTCTCAGCAACGGCTCTCTGTCGGCCAATGAGAGCGTGGCGCTCTTCCGGGAGGTGCAGAGTACTAATGTCAACCTCCTTGGCTACATCATCTCAGGAAACATCTCTGGAGCAGACCAGTTCCTTGATCCCAGCGTCCAATTCGTCGTCGCCAACATAGCGGCTCCCTTGACGTAAGTTTACTACAGCTCAAACCCACCCTGTGATGTAAAGCCCTTTCTAAGAAGCCGGGTTCGATTGGTTGAGATTTTCAAGAGGGCACTGGAGACGATTGGGTTTGGTTAGGATATTTTCAGGGGCTTACCATACCTTACTTGAGCTGCATTCAATGCTCAGTACTCTACTCGCCTTAAATGCCCCCAGATTCTTCTGTTTCAGCTGCTGTGGGGTTGAGCAATCACCTCCTTGGAAGTAGCTATAGACGTTCTGTGGTAGAGGTGCCCGTTCTCAGTAATGCGTAGAGGTTGCAATCCGCGTAATGAATCAGTGCCCTGCCTAGCATAATCAGATACACTTTGTACGTTTCTTTGCAGGTTGCCTGCTAATGACACTGTTGTGGCGAACACCTTTGCCTTAGTGGCACCAGATCCAAACACAAACGTGACCTTTCAAGAACAAATCTTCTTCATCATCGATGAGAACAACACCGCTTATGTGGATGTTTTCAACACAGGAAAGGTAAGGGGCTTCAGACTTTCAAGGGGCGTTGGGAGTACTGCATTTGAGAGCTGCCAACATCAGCAACTTCGAGCAGCCTTTGAGCTGTTCCACTGCAGTTGAATATGTACCAATGGAATTTCTGCCCGAGTAACTTTTTTATGCTTTCACTTGGGATCGTTTTAAGTGTTTCAGCGCGGCTGTGTGAGCATTCAAAAAGCTGGTCATCTCAAAACACATTGCAGAGAAAATCAGCGAAGATGTTTGTAGGCCAAGGCCCCATCTTCTTTTTCCGCTGCAGCCCAACGAGAATTACTTCCTGACTTCCGCATGGCAAAAGCAGAACTCCACGTGGCGGATGAAGTTCACAAGCATCGCCCCCGCTTTCAACGGCACAGTGGTGACGCGAACCTTGCCTGAAATATTTGTGACGTCAAGCAACGTCACCACAAACGTCACAACTTCCGCAAATGCCACACTGCCTGCAAACTTCACGCAGCCGGCGGTGGGCAATGCTACAGAAAAGCTACAAGCGGCGCTGAGCAACAGCAGCATCAGCCTCCAAAACATCGCTGAGGAGTTTTTCGCCCCACAGTTTCATCTAGTGGTGCCAGGGTTGTACGGCCCCATTCCGTAAGTGACGTTCTATTCTCTGTGCTTTTGATGCGGAAAAGCTACCTACAGTAGCATAAGTATGTAGTGCAGGAGCGACTGGTCTGCCTTAACTCTGTCAGACTGCATATAAGGGGAGATCCCCTACACTTAGTCGGGCTTGAATGTTGACATCTGTGCAACTATAACTCGTTTCAGCCTTTGCATCACAACCTTACCGAGACTCTTAATCAGGTCAAGAGGTCTCCCCGTGCTGAAACAGCAAGTCAATCTAGGTTATTTTGCTCGTTCTGATCTGAGTGCCCTCCTTCGAAGACTTCTTTCGAGACGTTCCTTTTCTGGATATAATGAGTTCGTGCCAACCTTGTCCTTCTTATTCCTTCTGATTAAGGGTTTCATATTAGTCAGATGACCCATTTGAATGAAGCTAGGGTTCTCAGACATCTTGCTCGTAGTTGTGCAACATGTATCAACACTTGCACTCATGACTTTGCAGGTTCAATCTGACCGTTCCCACTTTTTTAACCTTCTTCACCCTGCTGCGGGCTCGCAATGCGACCGCTCCTCCTCCGACCGCTGTTGCTTACAGTCAACTAGGTCGCGAGGCTGCCATCCTCACTGTCCTTGTGCCTGAAGTACCTATGGTAAGTCCACCTTCGCTGCCAAACTCCACATCCCAAAGATGTAGCTTCATCTCAAAGAGAGGATGAGATCAACCGCTCATGAGTTTGCAATCAGCAACAGGGCTGTCAATCTCTTGTCTGAGTCTTCACTTTGTTAAGAGTAGCTCGTGAGTCGAAAGCTGTGCTGTATCGGTGCCAAAAAGTAACTAGTTTGAACAGCGGTCCTTACTGGTTTGTTGATTCCTTGAACCGGGAACGCGTAGAAGGATCGGATACTCGAACTGCTTGTTTGCTTGTTGTACGAAAAACGTGAAAGGGAGGGACAGGTGTGCGTCTACAATCCTCTTTGTCAATATTTTACGTGAGCAAGTTCCAATCCCATGTCAATCCTGGACTTAACAAGCTACCTCTTCTGTTGTCTTCGCAGATTGGCAATGCATACGTCGTCCTGCTCTGGCAGTACCTTGACAAAAGTGCGAATAGCACTGTCAATGCCGCCCCGGGTCCGAGGTGGCTTCTGGTCCTTGCTTCGGTTAACATCGCCCCCTCTTCCCAGGCCTTGTAAACAGCAAGAATCATGAAAAATGTAACGTAGCTAGATTAAAGAAGTTCTGTGTGTCGATTGTCTACACGGTTTGAGATTCGAGTGAGTTGACTTGATGTAAAGAGATCTGCAAAAGCTAAGTATAATATAACTTTACTCCTGCCTTTCTCATACGTACAAAGGATTGAGCGAACGAGCTAGTCTACCACCTCAGTGAGTTCTACGAGTATGTAGGCATGATCAGCGGCCGGTAAAATATAGAAGGAATGTGGCCCGCTTTCCTTGCGAGCTCTTGAAGGAATTTGCAACGACTGGCCACGGGCCAGCTGGCCAGCAATTTCGTTTCACACAGATTATTCCTATATGCATGTACTGTGCTCTGATCGACTAGCTAGCCGGCCGCGCTCTTGGTTACATTTAAATAAGTAAGTATATGGTACATATTGCCAACGATCGTTCGATGATTCTGCCTTCGAGGTACAATTCTTGCCAGCCTGCTCGCGCGCTGTAGTGCATGCAGTGAATATATTGCATTACAGTGAGTGCAGCCACGGGAGACAGAATAAGCATGAAATTTCATGTTACATGTAAGATTTTACTGGATAAGTGCATGCGAGGTATTATACTCGCTAGCTAGCTTAAATACCAGCCCATGCTAACAATCACGACCGGACTTGCAGTGCCAGTAACACTGTTAGTATGCCGCCATGATTTGCATGGCGTACTAGTGCAGCATCCTGTATAGCGCAACTGAAAAGTAGTAGAACCGCCCATGCTGACCGTACGTAGGTTGAATCCGCGTTCTTGCCAGCACCGTGGGCCAGGCTGGTCATGGAATTGGGTCAAGGCATGTTAGCTTGATACTAAGACAGTTGGGCCCTTGAAATGAATTTCAAAGCCGGGCCGCGAGCTCAGACTTTGACGGAGCTCATCTTTTTCCTCCCTCCAACACAGACAACTCATTTGCAAGTTTGATTTGTCGTTCAAGTGAAGCTGACGTAAACATCATGCCATCCTAGGGTAAGCAAAATCGAACATCAGACTGTGAACTTGAACGAGGGTCCGCTTAGCTGCCTGGGTGGATATGCCCAAGGCGATCATTCTCTCCGTTTACCTGAAGCTAAAGAAACGCTGGCTTAGATTCCTAGGTTTTCATTGTCGCTGGCTGCTATTTCCGGTGGCTCTAGGGTGAACTCACGTTGAATCCAATCTGGAAAGCTTGCGCGTTGTCCCCTTCTTGAATGCGCAGGGGCCGACTGTAGTTGATCTGCACGAGATGGTGAACGGGGTTTTGCAATCGCCGTCATCATTCGGCAAAGTGGGACCAATTAAGAGCTGGCACTGGGAGACTGAGCGACGTTCGTCCTGTGAAAGTTTGACAACCGACAAACCCCATGCAATTCAGTGGCCGTCAAACGTGGTAGCACGTGGACCTTTTTCGGAGTGACAAGCTGGTTCAATTGCCCTTGAATAGCAGTCCAAGCGATCTGAAGCCGCCGAACGTTTCCACTCTGAATTACTACATGGCAGCTTTCGTAATCAGGCCTTTGCATCGCATCGCACAAACGTGTCACAAGACGTGTCCACGAAAGATATGCATTCAAAGCGTCTGCTCTTTCTGTTCTATCCAGGTGGTCATTTGTCCATAGAAGCTACTGGGAGGCACCGTCACATCTTCCGGAATCAACTCTGTCACTAAATTTGTAGACACATCCTCTTTCCACAGCCTGCCACTTGGCTCACCTCCAGCCGCCCGATCGGTGATGGGTACACGATCCCGACGCCCGCCGACGCACGGAACCCTCGCAAAAAGTCTCTCGCCGACACCGGCGGCTGGCCCCCGTGGACCAATACGCTATTGCCGGCTGCCACGAACACGTGCCCATGGACGTTGAGCGCTTGCAAAAGTCGGACGGGCAGGTCGAAGGAGAGTGCGGCGACGCCGGACAGCTGGCACAAGGGAATGAGGCGGTCAGTCGCTGGGTCCGAGCAGAACGTTTGCGTTTTAAGTGGAACGTCCGCTGTGAAATTGTCGCGCTTTCGAGGCGATGAAATGGGAAAACGCACTGTCATCTTAGAGTAAGCACTCCAACGCACTTGAGTGTATTATGATCGGACGGTGACACACAGGGGTCATTTCAGGCCCAAGGAGTCCGTATGATTTTGCGGTAGCCAGATGCAACTCTTGACCTACGCTGTAGCAGTTCGGGTTAACAGCAGATTAAACCTTAGACCCGCACTACGTGCAAGCCGTAACTGCAGGGTCTCTCGATCAAACGACGAAAATGCTGATAAGATGACTCGGGCAGGCTGCGTATTGTTAGAACAAGAAACTGACTTAACCATCGCAGCAAGATCTTCAGAACAATGGGCACGAAGGAAGCCCATCATAGATTGTAACCTAAAGAACCACCACAGCTCCTGTGAAGATTAAAATCACTGGCGCGCACAAACGACCTCTGAAACCTTAAAGCCCCAAAACATCGTTGCGTCATAAAATCCAAAAACCACCCACCACAAAATCTCCACCTAGAGCGTCCCGGGGGGGTGGCGGCGCCCCCGGTTTGGGCTCCTCCAATATTCGCCGCGGCTCTGACGGCCCCACCCCCCGGTGCTTGAACCCCCGCAGACTGTTCGGCCCCCCCAGAAAGAAACGGTCCGAAATGCTCGTGGGCTTTTTCACACCACCCAAGCCGAGGGGAAGGAGGAACCCGGCAGTCGCGCCAAGGCCGAGCGCGGCGCCGCCGAAGCCCAGGGGGAAGGCCACGTGGCCCTCGACTTCCTGAGGAGGGAACGTGGGTGACGTCAGCGTTGGGCAGGGTGACGTCATCGCAAAGCGGAGGAAGGAAATGGCCTCTGAGTGATGGACAAGAAGGTGGTTCTCCAGTCCAGTGTAACGGATTCCGCGTGAGGAACCGCGTGGCGAGCGACCTGAAAGTGGCACATCGCTACGAGCAAAGTTCATGATTACGGCGAAGTTTATGAGGAACCAACGCTCTCGAACTGTCCGTTCAGCGCTCCCTAAATCCAAAATAAGAAAAGCGCACCTTGAAAACACAACGACTGTTTTAGTTGCACGATATCGTTCCTACACAGACTGCAGCGCGGAAGCCTTGCCACGGCCCCGCTGTGTCACTTTCCTGCTCTTCGGCTCCCGTCTAGAAGCCTGACCGAAACTCAGACCTTCCGACCTTCTTCGAAGAGATTGAACTCCCTGCCAGGGATGTTAAAAGGCCCGCAAGAGTAGAGTCTGGGAACGAGACTTTGTCACGTTCGCCTTTTTTCCATCATAGCCAGCACGTAATCAAGGTCGAGTTCGAACCCGCCGCTGCGAGATCACAACGCTCTCCTCAATTTCGAATTGGTGCTAATATACCCTCCCAGTCTCAACTTTGGACATCGCTTACACTTTTAAAAATGACCAACCTTACCTCTTTTATGAACCGCACGAGGTTCGAGTCGAATCCTAGTCCCGCCGATCGGCTGGTGACGCGGAGGTACCAACCCAGAGTGACGCGAATAGATACCGGTCCAAAATGTCAGCTTCACAAAATCAAATCAAACCAAAACCTACCTCTTTTATGAACCGCACAAGATTAGAATCGAGTCCTAGTCCCGCCAGTTGGCTAGTCACGCGCAGCCCCCAGCCCTGCGTCGGCCGCAATCGGCTGTCCCGGTTCTCTAGCCGGTACGTGTGCGTCACGCTCGATAAGAGCGAGTGACCCAGTTGTCGCCGCACGCTCCGTCCCGCCTTGCCCGCTGGATCCTGTAACCGAGAAAAAGGTTAATGATGGTTGCAGAAACACGTAAGGAGGTCGACCAGAGGTGACAGAGAAGGTTAACACAGACTTTAGGCTTGGTTTTGAGGGTGACCGCTCTGTGGACAAAAGCTGACGTTCTTCTGAACGCAGCAAATGACCCGGTTGCACTGCACGCTCCACCCCGCCGTGCCCGCTGGATTCTGTAACCGGAGAGAATGCTCGCATTATTGGCCATGATTGCGAAATTGCTGGGTAAACGTTGACATGTCCACAAGTAGAAAAGAACGGCCGCGTTGTTCGCATAGGATCCGCCCCACGTCGTCCTTTAGACCCTGCAATCCGTAGGGAGTTTTACGTCGCAAGGGCGCAATGCCAGCTCACAAAGCCGCATCCTCAAACAAACACTTCAAAGAAAAGCTGCTAAGAAGTCATTCTCCCATATGTGCTTATCCAGATGCTTTGCTTTTGGTGAATTTGCTAATTTGCAGAACGTCAGACCATATAGACACCAACGCGTGTGCTTATAAGCTCCAAAGAGCTTTCCCCCGGCGGAAACTGGTGAAAACGGATGGCTGCTTTTTCTTGGAATTCTCAAAAGAACGGGGATCAGAGAACCGCTTATTGATATGATTGACTCGTAGAATGACGGGTCTTTGTCCAGCATTCTTGACGCCGATCTTTCGGGCCTCCTCGAAGACCGGGCTTTCTCGAAACACTCCCAGAGCAGATTCGAAGGTGAACGGAATGTGACAAGGATGACACGACCTCTTCACGGCATTTTAGGTGAGACTGTGAAGCACAACTCTATAGAGAATCCCCTGAGCTCTCGCCGGGTCAGGTCCATCCTGCCGTGACAAGATTACGCTCCTCAGAGGGGAGAGGTTCAGTCATTTTTCACTCACCCGAAGCTCCCGCCATGCCAGCTGGTAGTCGATCTCGTGGTCGCCCGCATCGGTGCTGACCTGGCACCCCCTCAACCGTTCGATGTAGCTGCTCAGATCCTGCCAATTGCTGTTGCTCTGGAAAACGCGCGCACGCAGCGCGGGGCGCGGGACCGCCAAGCCGAGCGAGAACGTGTTGGAAATCTCTCGGCTGCGCTGGATGCTCGCGTCTAGTTGCTCGGCGTAGCCGAAGGCGTTGCGCATGGAGACGCTGCCCTCGACGCTGCCCTCCCGCCCCTGGAAGTACGTCCCCGCGCGCACGCCAAAGAGGCCCTTCTCGACAACGGAGACAACCTGAAGGTTAGGGATATAGGTTAGCATGTTGACCAGCGGGTTACAAACCGAAGCTGAGGGCTGAATTTGGAAGATGTAGGCCCTTCTCAACGACAGAGACGACCTGCGGGTTACCCAGAATTGTGCAAACAGGTAATAGAATGATCGGAAGATAACCATTCCCTGCTCATGTGCATATGCAGAAGTTTTTCAGCTTCTGGAAGTAGGTCCCGGCTCAGGCTCCAAAGAGGCTCTTCTCGAGACAGGGATGACCTCACACTGAAAAACAATCTGGATTTTGATATGCGGGACGATCGTAAACATGTTAGAAGCTTCCTGAGGTTCTCTACAAACTGCACGAAGCTGCCTCACCGGCTACGCTCTTTGCAACGAACCAACGACCTTCAGATTCTGGAAAGTAGCAAGCTAGATTGGCAATTACAGCTTCTTTCGACCAAGTCGCAAATGAAACCAAGAAATCTTCTCGAGAAATGAGGCAACTTTCTTGACAAATTTGTCAAAGCCGGGCGGAACTTGAGGTAGCCTAGAAAAGTCGATTGCAGAATCGCAGGTAAATTTGGCCCGGTACAAGTCGACCAACTTTTTGACAAGGCCTTTCAACTTCTGGAAACTTTCTGCCCGGGAGCTCGGAATCAGACATTTCTCGAGAAGTTTTCTTAGTTTCATTTGCAACCTGGTCGAAAGAAGCTGTAGCAACTGATTGAGAAGTCAAGTCTGATGAAAGGGCACACATGCATACACGTTCTCGATAGGTGGCTCTGCATGCTACACAAGCCCTTTTCGTCAACAAAGCAACGTGGGGCGAGCTGGAAGTCCTTCCAAGAGAGTCCTTGCTGTCAGATACAGAGCCTGCCTAATCCACTACGCGCTTCTCAAGGACTCTTGCGAAGACATTCAGAGCCCTCTGAACTCTTCATCATGTTTTTTATTTCAGCACCACATATTACACAGGAAAACCATTTGACCGGTCGATTTCTGGCTTACTAGGGCAAAGGAAGCAAACAACCACACACTTGATCAGCCTCATTGAGAGGGTAGGAGATTTTGCAGATCCTTGGAGGGAACCTGATCCTCCTCATCTTACAGGGCCTTTTAACATTTACACGTGTGCCCGCCACAGTGATGAATGGAGGAGGAGCAGAGAAGTCGAGCAAACCTCTCCTTTGCAGAGATCTTCCAGTGCAGATTTGCAATTTGCGAACACTCCACTTCCAAGCAGCGGTTGTTCAGAGGCTTATGACGCACTGCGTCAAGGTCCCCACCATCAAAGTGCATCAGTGTGCCACCACAAAAGCATGAGATTACATGCTTGAGGCATGAACCCATTGCCCATTAAACGCAAGAACCTCACCACATTGGTTGTCCCCGGCAGTTCGCTCGGACCCGCCTCGCACGTAACCACACACTTCTGAAAGATGTCCAGTCCCCTCAGCCGCTCCGTCGCTTCCACCAGTCTCTCCGCCAGCTCCGTGAAGTTCCCCGCAGCTCTCGCCTCCTCCAGTTCTCTCTCAATGACGTGGGGTTTGGTGCGCTTTGCGCCCTCAATGATAATGTCATGGATGCGGCAGGGCGCCGAGCGGATCTGTTGCAAGTCCTCAGGGCGGAAAACGTCGCCAGGTGGTAGCATTGCATTGGAAGATGGCGCTTCTTCATTGCTCTCCTCAGAAACTGTTGGCGTTTGTTCTGTGCTTTCAAAGACCACCTCAGAGAAACCACTTACTTCACCAGCGGTGTCAGGAGAGGCTGCTTCAGTTTCTGAAGCCATCGCACTCCGCAACGTGAGAGCAAACGGCGCCGCACCACCTACAAAGTGGACCTAAAGCGCGTCCACCTAGGCGAGCGGGATATGAACACAATGCTGCTATATCATCTGGAATGGGACTTTGTATCCATAAGGCATTGTCAATGCTCAACAGATCCCCTGCATGGCAGTCTCTGCCCTCTACTCCTTAAATCAGCTTGACCACTCAATTGGATCAGCAAGCGGCCGGTCCCAAACGTGCGTCCACCAATCGTCAGTTTGAAGTTGAAGACCGGTCAGCACTCAATCGAGCGGTCGCTCTGGATAATCTCCTCAAGAACTTCCTAGTGAAAGAGACAACCATACGCTACCTATGCCAATGGCGGTCAATGTGATCCCCTTGTGCGTTCTGCCATTGAAATTCTGTATCACCGAAAGATGCTCTGTTCCTCGGAGTCGGAGCTCAGAAAGAGATTAAAACTTGACCCACTTTACATCCCATCGTTACTTTGCATCTCTGTTAGCACGCGTCGAACCGATGATGGGTACATCCCGCGGTCAGATCGCTCGACGAGGAGTTTTAGAGCAAACCGGGTTACGTTAGCCAGACATCGTCAAGATTGCCACGCTGTCCAGGAAAGGAAGGCAGTGCCAGAAGCAAAGTTGAAGTTGAAGGGAAGCTTTTGAAGAAATCGTTCCCCAGTACGCCAGTCCAGGTAGCCGCCTTGCTCTTCGAGAAGGGATTCTTACAAACGAGCTGGTAAAGTAGTGCGTCAAAGTTCAAGGCCGCAGGACGGATCCATCAGCAACTTTGTAGGTCTTGCTGCAAAGTTATTGGCCCGTTTGGAAGTCTTCCACCAACCAGGGGGCCATAAGCAGAGCAATGCACCAAATGATGGCCAGGTAAGGGACGTTTGTCTATCAAGGGTCTCATTTTGCATTGGGAAGCTCATTCCATTTTTGCATGTCTGCAGCCCTGTTGATGCCGCCACCATAAATGATATGCATCAGTATGAGCTACTTACGCGGTTGTCGACTGGTGAGAATTGGTCCCATTCGCAGGGGCAGCTTCAACGAAACGGCCCTACTCAAACAATCCTCCCAAAAGAGTGAAGGAGTATGTACTTTCCTGCTGTTGTGGGAAAGTCAACATTGATTAGTGATTGGCATTGATCAGGCAAAAGTCGATGAACACCACTTGCCAGGCACAGTCCCGTATCTCTTGGTTGGGTGATGGAAGCCCGAACCCCAATTTGGCCATCTGTGTTTGATTTCTTTCCCAAGACCCACATACATCTTGCACTTTAGGAGGCCTTCTAATCCATACTTTCATTGTGAAGATCCAGTCTGCAATCCCCATTTGCTCGATTGGTTCTCTCTAACCCCCACCTTTCTGTTCCTCACAGCAGATTGCGGTGACCCCAGTTTGCCACCCCTGATGGCGATCCCGGTTGAAGATGCATCTCGTGCCACCCGGCTCTCCCCCTTCAAGCACCCTAACCGGAGGCCACGGAAGTCGGACACACAGTCGGACTCAAGCTTGGCGACTGGATTGGACTCTCAGCCGTCTCCAGTCCGGTCGCCTGAGTCTGTGCTCCCCTCAGGGGCAGAACTAGATGGGGGCGCTAACAGTTGGGTGTGGGACTCTCCGCATCAGAGTGCCACTGGTTCAGTCCTAGCAGACAACATTCTTGGTCTCTGGCCAACTTTACAGTCAGCTGATCCACTATCACCCCCCCCGGTCAACCCTTTTGCCATTGCCTTGCTCCCTGCCATTTCACCGTCGAACAGGCGCTCATCGGGGGAGAAATTACGGCATGGTTCAGAGGAAAAGCTGCACCTCACGCTGAGGTCGCCCTCACTCCTTGCGAGGAGCAATGGGCAAGCGGGGTTAAGCAGCCGGTTAGAAGTTGACCCTGACCCGGATTGGAATCTTGGGGACTTGAGCGCGGAGCTCGATAAGATAGTCTACAAGAATGGGGCGACTCCGTCGCCTCTGCGAGGGGGGACGGCAAGGGGCGCAGAGGCAAGCGTGAAGAGGTGAGCTATAATGCAACAATCAGGGTTAAGTTTGAAATATGTTTGATGGATCTGTATCAACCATCTGTGAGAGCACTAGGAAAGCTCAAGCGTTTAGCCGGGTTTCTGTTCGAGCTCGAGCACAACAACCTTGAACCACAAAACTTGAATTGTTCTGTTTCTGCGGATTAGCTTCAATCTGCAAGAGTATGCAATCTTTAGAGAGAGCAGAAGCATCTGAGCTTTCTGAGCTTTTCGTCTTTGTCAGCGGGCGCGCAGCTGGGCACCACCAGCTATCGGTTTTCACTAATCCCTCTACATTCGATCACCAGAATCCTCGATAACGCTTCCTTTTCGTAACTGGTCTGCCAGAGTTCCCCCAGCTTTCTGATCAGCCTCTTTTCCGTGGAGGCACCTACCCCTTTCTCGCCTGAATCTAGCGCTCAGAAACCACCTTCACATCGTCGCCGCATCATAAGGCCGGCATGGCTCGTTCTCTGGACACTCCGTTGAGCTGGCCGGCCAAGTTCTTTCCCTCCTTTGCAGATTGTCGTGCATCGAGTTGTTCGAACCGACCGACTTCGGCCGGACCAAAGCGCCTTTCATCGTACGAGTACCGGACTTCGACGACGAAGACGACGAGGGGGTGCCAAGTGGCGCACCCGCAAGCATCGGGGCAAAAGGGGGGAGGACAGAGGATCTGCGGTGAGTTTTGTCTATAAAAGACCAATGTTGTCTTGCAGCGTTGAATGAATTAAAGGACAACTGTGTTGGACGTTGGCGATTTGTTACGGCTCGTTGAAGCGCCTAAAGCTTTTCCCGTTTCAAAGAGATGTGACTTCAAATCTGAATTGAATAATCACAACCAAACCTTCAAAGTGAAGACGAGAGCTCTTTCAATCACTCCCCTAGTAAAACAAGATCACTCCACACCTTTTGAAAGAGTGCCTTTTCGCTCCCCGCCTCCCCATGCAGCGTGCCTCCCTTCTTCTACCCACACATGCCCCTGCGCAGAACACTAGAGAACCTTTTCGCTGCCAAGGCAGTTTAGTAGACGGGTGGTGCTTTGTCCCGTTTGTGAAGTCCGAAGCATGCGGCGTTCACTATTCTCCTCCTTTATCCCCCCCTGCATGCCCCCTGCGCAGGCCACCAGAGAGCGTCCCCCCGCTTAGGCAACTTCGTTGAAAACTGGTGCCTCGTCACCTTTCGTAAAGCCCGCCGCATATAGGGCTCGCCCTCCCTTCTTTAACACCCCCCATGCTCCCTCTGCAGACTACCAGAGAGCGTCCCCCCCGCTGAGGAGGTCGCGGCGGCGTCTGGGCGGTCCTGGGAGGAGAGCCTGCTGCCGCCACCGGACGTGGTAGAAGCGGCGCTGTTCGAGCTGGAAAAGGAGCGCTTGGCGGGGGTCAAGGTGAGGTTTCGACAGCCCCCAGTGCACGTCACTTGTGTCTGTTGAGGCAATATTGACATGTGTCGTCCTTTCGTTCTTGGAGGTTTGTGCCAATTGCTGCCGGAGTGTCAAGCTGTTGGCGTGGTTTGGGCTTGAATAGGAGCGCCTGGCCAGACTCAAAATGAGTTTTCGGCAGGTTTCTTACACGTCAGCCGTGTCTGTTGAGGCGATATTGACATGTGTTGTCCTTTCATTCTTCGAACGTTTTGCCAATTGCTACCTGAGTGTTCAGCTGGCGACTAGAATCGGTATTTGGGCTGGAAAGAGCGCCTGGCTCGGGTCAAGGTCAGGGTTTGACAGGGCCGAAGCGTTGAGCTTTGCAGAGAGGGTGTCTTTGCCTGCTGAAGCCGATGGTAGCGCTGTTAACCTCTCTCTTTTTTCGAGATTGAAGACGTCTGTCTGCCAATCTTCTGAACCTGGCGGCTGCCCTTCACAACGGGCGCTGTAAGCAGCTGCCAGACACATTGGTTGAGAAACAGTTGAAGGCTTTGTATGTTTCTAGGATTGCCTGGCCTGGTTGATGTAGTGCCCTGCTTCGCCATATTGCCGCCATTGCTTGTGCTCAGTAGGTCATGGAAGCTTTTAAGAGCTCTCGCTTTTGCCCTTCTGCTCGGCGTTTCGCTGTTTCCGAGAGTCTCGCCCGTAGTTGATGTTATAAGTGCTCCAACCACTTGTACCTGCAGTCCTGTCTTCTGTCATGTCTCAACTGGTAGAAGGAAATGGCTCAAAAATCTGCTGTTGCAGGAGGACATTCGTGCGCGGTGGCGTGGCTTGGCGCGCCATGCAGAGGCTCAGGGGCAGCAAGAGGCGGAGGCGCTGGCAGCGCTCGAGCGGGAAAGGGAGAAAGCGCTGCAGCGCGTGCGGGCGCGAGATGCAGAGGATCAGCGGGGCATGTGAGGACCTCCTTCGTCGTGCGATTTGGAAGGCCAAGGTTGCGGATTAGTGGTGTCGGTTTTCGGGGACTTGGGGAGAAAAATTGTGAGCAGTGCACAGCGGCTATGCCAAGAGACGTCGTGCTGGCGTCGAGTGCTCTAATGCTCGTCTAATGCTCCTTCAAAGTGGGCGTCAGGTTTCAAAGCTCGGGAAATGCAGACTCAGTGAGTCTGAGTCTTGTTGGACGGACCCGATCGAACTCCCTGCACCGCAGATTGCCAGGAGAGGATGTGCATGTCCTACGACCTTTCTAAGCTGGTCGCAGCATTTCTCGCAATATTTCCAGGCTCACAAAATCACAGTCGAATGTCAATCTTGTATGTTGAACTCCGGACTATAGCAGCCGGACCAGACGTGAAAGATTCAACCGATGCTGATATAGATCTGGTTTCAATGTTAATCACAGTCGATTAAGCATTGAATTAAGTCGAAACAAAATTTCAATCACCTCTTGATGCAGCGCGGAGGCGCGTGATGCGCACCTGAGTGCGCTTCAGCGGGACCACGAGCAGCGAGAGGCCGCCAGCCAACGGCGGCTCAAGGACTCAGAGGCTGCGGCAAAGTAAGGGGTCCTCTTCACCCAGAGACCTCTTTCCGTTCTCTTCTTTGCTGTCGTTTCCTCTCTTCAGTCACTCTCCATAAGTCGGATCGCAACAGCTTGCCCTTTTCAGTATGTGGTTCAATTCGTCCTTGAGATCTCGTAAAGCAATCAGCAGGGCAGAGGCGGTCCCAGAGTGAGGCGGCTGCAGAGTGAGCGGTTCTGATGCGCGTTTCTTTTCCTCGTTGCGAATCACTGCTGTGAAACCAACACGATCACCCAGCGCTTCATGGATCCGCGCCCTCGACATCTCTCAGGCGAGTTAAAAACCCTGGGTCTGTTGGCTTTTATCTCCTCGCCACCTTCTCTGGGAAGTTTCACGCGTCTTTTTGTAGGGCGGCTGCTGAGGCGGAGGCGCGGCGCCGTCGAGCGGAGGAAGAAGCCCGACGGGTCGAGGAACGACGTCAGCAAGAGGCGGCTGAAAAAGCGGCGGAAGAAGCGCGCCGGAAAAAGGAGCAGGAGGACGAAGAAGCCCGGCGGAAGCGGCAAGCGGAAGAGGCGGAGGCGGAACGGAGGAGGGCGGAAACGGACGCGGAACGGAAGAGGGCAGAACGGGAAACGGTGGCGAAACGAGGGGAAGAGGAGCGAAAAGCGAAGGAGCAAGCGGAAAAGCAAGCGGCGAAAGCGACGGGGGGGGCGAGGCAGGTTAAGATGACGGAAAGCGCGGCGAGGGGAGAGAGGGAAAGGATGGAAGTGCTGCGGAGAGTGAAGGAGAACGTAAAGGCGTTTGAAGAGGCGCCAGGGGCGAAAAAGGTAGCCGTTTTCTGGGTTGAATTTGGCGTTCTGACTTTCCTTGAAGTCTCTCACTGCTATTCTGATGGCAGAAGAACAAGTGGTGAAGAGCGGTATTGAATTTTGGGCCGCTTCTGAATGCGCTTGCTTCTGAGGGTTGCTCATTGCTAGTCGCGCGACTACTCTAGCGGCAAGGTAGAATTATTAACTTCATCTGAATTGGTCTTGTCTCCACTCGTTCCTGTTGCCCGGCAGTAAGACCTTACATTTCATGCAGCTGATTGTCCATTATCAGAAGTATGGACCAGGAAAACGGAAGCGCCTGGAGCTGCGCTTGACGACGCTGGAAGCAGCAAATGATCTTAACAATCTTAGGAGATTGTGAACCTTACACGAACACAAATCTCGGAGGCTTTGAATTTGAGGTTCACAGCTAAAACTTGGCTCACTTCACAGGAGCGCAAGGGCCTGGAGCGACTCATGACGAGACTGGTCCAGCAGATCACTTGATCATTCTCACGAGCAAAAAACTACCACCAATGAGAAGATGCAAAACAAAAAAGTTGGTTCACTTCACAGGAGCGCAAGGGCCTGGAGCGGCGCATGACGACACTGGTCCAGCAGATCAGCGCCACTCAGCGGCAAGTTGGTCTGAAGAGCGCCGAGCTTGTGCGAGAATTGCAACAGGCGCCGCAGCCGCAGCAAAATTTCCTCCTACTGGCGCTTGCGGACAAGGTGCGTTAGTCAATTTGAAAGAAGGTTTCAGATCTGTCGGAATCATGTTTTTTGTTTTTTTTAATCGGCCCACCAAAGTATTGTGTTCCAGAGTAATTGGGCATGAGCAGGAGAATGAGTGAAGCGGCCGCAGCAAAACTTCCTTCTACTGGCGCTTGCGGACAAAGTCAGTCGTCACCATTTTGAAGGATCTTTCAGACCTGTCGGAACGTTGTTTCCGCTTCGTTTTTCAGCGTAGCCCCCAGAGCGTTTTGCTTCAAGTTCATTGGGCATGAGCTGGAGAATCTTTGACGAGGCAACCGCAGCGGAACTTCCTTTTCTTGGCTCTTGCAGACAAGTTAAGCTTTTACCTTTCACGAAGTATTAGCGGACCTGTCTGTCGAGGCTGCTCAGGGCCTGTAGATGGTAATATACAACTTGCACGCTTCTTACGGACCTGCTTTTGACAGATATGTGCCATCATTTCTGAAGAGTTGCCGAGGATGAAGGTAGCCCCCGGGTCTTGAAGGTGACGTGAATCTTTGTCTGAAAAACAAAAGCGGCAGCTGCAGAAAAGAGGGTGTCTTGTAAGGCGCCTTCAGACGGAGTGTGCTTCCCAAGAGTTTGATCGTTTTTTGGTGAAGAAGTTGGGAGCCTTTGTCGAAGCTCAAAGGCCTGTTCGTAAAGCGCACTTTTGGAGTGAGGGCACTTGGCACTCCGTTTGCAGCATCATCATTATTTGGGCTTGGTTCAAGTGCCAGGCAGGGAGTGACCTCCAAAGGCTGCCGTTCTTCGAGCCCAACGGCCTTCGCTTTAACGTCCTTTTGGGCCCTCCATGCCCCGATCACACCATTTCACCAACCTTCTGCACTCTGCATGATTCATGCTACCATTTGCTGACGCTACAAGCCTCGAATCTCCTCAAGAGCTGTATTCGCTCCGTTCTCTCGGATTCAAAGTTTTTCCCCAGCCCCTCTTCTTCTCTTACCGGCAGAAATTCTGAACCCTTTCCGGGACTCTACCAACAGTCTGACCCGAACTCCTTTTCATGTGCCATGAGTGAACTTCCAATCTTCTCGTGAGATAAATGCCCCCGATCCACTTTCTCACCAGCCGTCTCCCTTCTGCCCCCGCAGATTCTGAGCCAGTGCAAGAGCCAGGTCCAGAAGCTGCCAGACTTACCGACCTTTGCACACCTATCGAGCCTCCAAATGATTATCTGATGTCACTAGAACACACTCCCACGGTGGTCATCTGCGCGAAACGCCCTGGAACAAGTTTTCTACCAAGTCCATATCCGCCCCCCTTTTTCCGTCCGCAGTTTCTGAGCCAGTGCGAGAGCCAGGTCCAGAAGCTGCCGTCGTTCGCTTTCCCGCTCGCCCAGGTCGCCATCAACGTGGCCGCCGCCGTGCCCCCCTTCCGGGACGTGCTGCTCGCGCGCCTCGCACAGGAGTGCTGCTTCGTCGTACCGAAATACATCCCGTACATTCCGGTAAGCCTATCTTAAGGGTTCTTTCATTTCTGGTGCGGTTGTCCCCTCCTCTTTTCCGGGATTTGTGAGATGTGCGGCTCGCGCGCTTGCGCAGGAGTGCTGCTTCGTCGTACCGAAATAGATTCCTCACATTCCGGTGAGCTTATCGCAGGGATATGCTTTCGGTGTTGGTAATCGCCGTTCGTCATTTGCTTGCGCTTCCTTTTCGCAGCTGGAGATGCCGGATAGATTGCTCTATTTTCAGTGCGGTCTTGGGTTTCCCTGAACCGCTTCCCAATTCTGGGCTATCAGACTCGTCTTTTCTGACCTCAGCCTCTTGTCAAATCTCTCTTTATTGCATCTGTCTACGCAACAACAAGGCTGGAATTGCGTCCACACAAGAGTTTGTCATGGGTTTCATAGATGTTCACGGCAACGCCAACCGTTCAATTGAAACAAGACCGTCAACCTTTCGTGAATCTCGTGACTCAGATACTTGCTCTTTGTTCCGTATTTTAGGCACAGTACGAGTCCGAAGCGGCCTACTACCGGACGGTTGGATACCGAGAAGAGGACGGACAGCTGGAAAGCACCGACGCCTATATTGGGCGAATGACTGGGATCATGGTCTTCTATGCTGCAATCACGCAGGTGAGTCATACGCTATGCCGCCGCAGTCCAAAGGCGACTTCGCTTTATATGCAGGCAGAGTGCCCAGTCCGTCTGGTGTTTCTGCGGAAACAGCACAGCGTTTTACTCTAGTGCTCGGACCAGCACGTACGCTCTGCTTTCTGCACACCACAGCACTTGCTTTCCTGTTTCTGCGCATCTGTGTCGCTTCGTGTCGCTGCATAGCTCGGAACTGTTTTGCAACCCAACCCTCTGTGGCTCGATCTGCAAATCGTGGCTTCCGACCGCGTTACAAACCCGTGCTTTCCGAACATTCAACTGACAAGCTGCGGTTTTTGTGGGTTGGCAGACGGACCCCCCCCGGGGTCAACCGGTTCACGGATTGGACCAGGCGTGGGCGTGGCTGGCCCGCCTGCTCAACGGGCTGCCCCCCAACCGGGGCTCCGGGAGTGCACTTGAGTCAATGATCAAGGTCAGTGTTTGCTCAGAAAAGTGCGAAAGTTTTTTCGTGTATTCGCGTCATACGCCGTGTAGTATTTCAGCAAGCGTTGTCTCTATTCAAAGGGAGTGCGTCAGCATTTTCGGCAGCCTCCAACGTAAGCGCGGCTGGCTTTGTCACTTGTTGCCGTGAAGCACCTGAGGATTGATTTACGATTTGAAACGACCTATCAAGTTGCGTATTGACATCACTTCTGGATAGAGGGATCCTTCATGAAGAGAATAAGCGATGGCAGTACCGTGTTTGTCGGACTTTCCATTGACGTTTATAAACGCGCAGCAAGTCGTGTTGGTATTAATGGTTCATAATTATCTAGTCCCTTCGTCGGGCGAAATTTGCGTCTTTGCGGTGTGGATAAGCTTCACAATGGTGACGTTCTCAGGGAGTATCTTGGAGGCCATGTATCAATCTCGTCAACCTTTCTTTGCACACACAAAACTTTCCGCTTCTCTATTAGGAAGCCTAAATGCGCTCTACCAATGAGAAAGCAGACAGTACGCCTTTCGCATTTTATAACGAAGTTCACAAAGCCTTCTGAACTAGAGGGGGGAAAATAACTCCAGTCTCGACGCATGCGTGTCGCAACTAGTGCCTGTTTGGAATGAGAAGCTCAGGTTGCAACAAGGACCAAAAGTGCTTCTATGGAACGTGCAGGTGGCGGGGTTCCGACTAAACCAAACGTATCCGAAGCAGTTCCGGAAAATCCTGGATGTGATCATGACAGCGCTTCTCCCCGCCCTGCAAAAGACGGGTGACGCCGACACAGCACCTGTCATCAACCGGGTTGAGACGTACGTTGGAACGCGCAGCTATGAAAAGCCTCCAGAAGGGAGGAACATGCCCGTTACAGACGAGTCGGCGACCTTGGGGGCCGTTGACACGTGGAACGGAGATAGGAGGGGGTATGGATGAGACACGTGCAATGACCTGGCTGAATAAACATCCCACGGCTCAACAAACAAGTTGTTTGATCTTGTTTCTAAAGCATAGTCAGCATGAAGATGCACTTCTTGGTGCTTCATTGGGGCCATCCCAACGTCAAAAGAATTGTTGCGGCCCGAGTGGCTGACATGCAGTCATGGAATGAAGTTGCACGTGCGGCTGGGAAGTTGTTTCAAACCACTGCAAGTCTGAGCCATTGCGCTCAAACATGCCCGTTGCTTATGTGAACGGGGTCACCCCCCGTGCGTGCTATGTTTGCATGTCTGGCTAGATATGTGCGCAGCCTTTGGAAGATGTGATAATATGATTGATACCGTACAGGCTTGGCATGGGATGCATGGTATGTCAATCAGTGCGGTGCGAGCCTGGCAATCATTTGCAATTTGCAATCAAATCCCAGAAGTTAGTCCAGCTTCACATTACGCACGGCCGCGCATGATGTATACAGGCGATTGTAGCTGGACAACATGTGAAATCGTCTACAGACAATCTAGCCATATCTTTCATAACGTTTTACATGCCAGATCTCTGATCCAACTTGCCAGGCCATATATATGCATGCACACATGCGGGCGGCCGGGCCCAGTTGTCATGCAAGCTAGAGTCAGATTGTGCTTTTAGTTCAATCATGTTGATTAGACCGGGATCATCGATGATCAAACTTGAAAAGATACTGGCCCAGTGGCTGCATGGACGACGGTGCGGCCAGGCCTCACCGTTGCTGCCAGCTCAGCGACTGCATTAGATATGATTATTTAAGTTAGCCTGCTGAGGTGAGTAGTGCTTACGTCGGACGTGTTTGATTATTGCATGACGAAGTTCGTTTCCTGTGTATAAGGGAGTGACTTGATCGGTGATGAAGCCCCCGAACTCCGAAATTGCTTGTTTCTGCGCCATGGGCCCAGGTGCCTAAGCGTGTATAAAAAGAAGTGACCATCGGTGCGTGCCGCCCAACATTTGAGTTTACACTGCATGACTGTAGCAACGAATCCAAAATCCCATGTGGTTGGCAACTATTCCTGGCCACTGAAATCAAAGAAGTAGACTTGCAGACCGTCTGCCGAATAAGGAGACTCGTGTGCCCACGAAGTGACCAGTTCTCACTAAACTAACAACAAGTGCGACCAGCGCTCAATACTGGCCTCCAGGATAATAAACGCCCCTCCACCTGGCAAGAACTTAAAATCAGACGCCGTAAACCTACATTCTAACAATACTTTTTTAAGCTCAACAAGCATAGTTTGACCCTTAGCGACATTTCCTCGACGACTATGACGTCCTTGTCCAGTAATCAACCTAAGTTGCTTACCTTGAGATGCTTGACTGCCACTTTGCACTAAAAGCCTTCTTAGAACGAGGTAGAGAAACGCTTTAGCCGTGTTGACCCTAAGAGAATGCACATCTAGTTGCACCACGTTATTGAAATCCATTATCACATCTCGAAACATGTCATTTTCTCTTGCTCCTGCCACGAGCTTTACTGCATCTGATCTCCTTCCGAGTGCCCACAAAGACTGGCTCAGTTCTTGTACTACTTCGTGCGCTCCAAGAGTGTAATGCTTTGGTATTCTTTCAGAACCCCAAAGCAAGCTCTCCAAGTCTCCTCGATTGGGTTGCGGAGCAAATTGCTACATGCCGTTGCCAAGCCACTTCTACAGTCGTCCAAAGCTTGGCAAATGAAATGAATGCCCTCTTCTGTGGGGTTATTCGCCAGAATATTTACGAGTGTTTGCACAAGATACTGCTGATCACGCTCGCGAGGACTGGCATCCACGGCGAACAAGTCACGATACTTTGCGGAGACCCGTAGAATTTCTTGGCAATCTTCTTGGATTGACAAATTGCGAAGGTGTTCCGAGACAAGGATTGCGCTCATGACTATACCCTTCTCTGCTTCTTTAAATAACTGCGTAGCCTCCTGGTTGCGACCCGTCTTGACAAAAGCGTTGATCACATGCCCCAAGCTATTAGCATCAAACGCAATTCCCTCCGACTCTGCTCGACGCAATAACGGTGGTATGGCCTCAAACTGGTGCCTTTTAGTGTAGGCTTTTACCAGAGCGGCATATGTCTTTGAACCAACTTCTTCACCCAAGCTTCTCATTTCGTTCAGAGCATCGATTGCAATGCTCATGTCTGCCAACCTGGTCGTGAGGCACTCGATGATTGCTGCGCAGAGTGCGTCACTCGATTCAAGGCCTTGGTTGCGAACTGCCATCTGCATCTCCTTTGCAAGCTTGATTCCCCCAGAGTGCAACCTTGCCTTCCCACACAACTCCACTAGCGCTCTCATCAGGGCACATGCAATTGGGACATCTATGGGTACTCCCCAAGCGTGCAGCTCTGCATGGAGAACTTGAAGATAGAACATCCCTTTGCTGTGAGGCGCAATGAGTGGGGCAGACCTGCTGCTCGCAAATGACTCCTTGAGTAGTACTGCGAGTGTCAGGAAGGTCTGTCGCTGGGGCTGGACTGAGTGGCCAAGCATGTCCCTACAGATCACAAAAGCATCTTCTAATCGGAACTGCCGCCTACAAGCATAGAAAAGCACGCCGTACGTGATAGCATTTGGCTGGTAGCCCTTCTTCCAGAGCTCTTCCACTCGAGCCACAAGCACCTCCACGCTCAAGGACCCCGTTTCGTCATGCAAGGCCGTGGTCCAGTGGACTATTGTGGGTCTTTGCCCACTTGCTTCTAACTTCTCTAGAAACCGCCACCTTTGCTCAATGGAGAGGCTCTTCAACTCAAGCACCTGCCGCTCTACGCCCAACCTCTTCCACGATTCTAGTGTCAAAGGCTCCCGCGCTCCTCGCATGCTGCCATCCCCGCTCGCAGTGCTACTGTGCAAGAAGCATCCCAGGCCAAATTGCTTCTGTACCTGCTCTGAGAGTAGTGAGCTGCAAGTTTCCGTCGCCAATGCAGGTCTGGGGAACGACCCAGTTGCAGTTCTGCTACCGCTCAGCCAGGAGCAGCTAAACTTTGGAAGCAAAGACGTGCCCTGCGATCTGTGCAGATGGTTGCAAATGCCCCCGCTGCTGACAAGGCCAGAGAGCCGCTGGGTGACGAGCTGGCTGCCAGCAGCTGCGACCCTCCCAAGGAAACGCAAGGCGCCCAAAGCCATGCTTACTCAGCGCAAATACCTACCAATGCGACCCAGACCAATGCCATATCAAAGACTGAACTCAGCAGCTCGTCGAAATGAGAAACCGACCTCTCCATCACCTGCCGGGTGCCCATGCAGCCTCAGGGCTTAGAATGCAAGAACGTATTACCCTCAGTAATCTCGACAAAATCTTCTCCACCACTTGAACTTGAAGTTGAACTATTAAATTAAAGTTCAGCTTCAGGGAAGGGCGCCATGGAGGTGATGCAGCGACAGCTCCGGTTCTTCCTGCAGGAGGGCCTGCACGAGTCTGCAGAGCTGATGGTAAGGTGCCTGCCTATCGAGGCCCGCTTTGATCAGAATGAGGGCCAAGTTGGTCTTAGCATGGGCGGATGTTTTTGCGGAGAATCAGCAAATTGCAGGGCTGTTTGGCTGGCTTTGGGTTCTTGCTGCGATGAGTCCAAATGCACGGAGAGATTGGACTGTTTGGGGATTGTCCATGTCACTTGTGAGCAATTGGAGTCCGGCACTAATGAATTGCCCGGCTGAGAAGTGGTGACTTGATTGGCAGGTTTGTTGCCATTGCGCCACCTGTTTCTCATTTGATGTTGAAAATTGTACACACATATACGTCATGGAATTGCTGATGGGCTTTCCTGTCGCCCCACTCAGCAACCAGGGCCAACTTGTGGTTGCTGAGCAATGGGCCCTGATTGGACCGCTAGAAGGGTCGATCAGCAACTACTGCGGGCGGTCTATTTCTACTAAGCCAGCCGGTTATTTCATCGACAGCAATGATTGAGGGGTGCAAAGCTTCAGCGTGGCGGAAGCTGTTCTTTTTGCAGGCGCAATTGTTGCTTGCTGCTGAGTCGACGCTGCCTGACGTGGATGCAATGCAACACGCGGAAAACATGGTGAGCAAGCATCCACCGAGGGCTAAAGGGACACACAACGCATAATTTTGCCCCCACAGGTGTCAAAAGTGCAAGCAAATGTAAACATGGGCACTTCCTTCCATTCGAGTAAGTCTGACACTGAGAAAGGGTGGTGCGGATAGCACCTGCTGATTTGAACACTTTCTGCACTCTGGAGATATCAGCACTTTAGATAATGTCAAGCCCCTCCTTTTGTTTACTAGAAATGAATCAAGGGCTGGCTTAAGATAAAGCATCTTAGAAGGTGATGGCAGGTTCTCTGGCTGGTGCTCGCCGCTTGAAGTTGCAAGGGAATCGGCCTCACGACTTCGTCGTTTGCATGTGCCAGATCCTTCTCGCTGACGCATATCGAGGGACAAAGCAGTACCGGCGAGCGCTGGTGAGTTGTCATGAGGACCCGGTCTTTTCGGCATTCGTGGCAGGTTAAGCAGTGCCCCTTACGCAGTTACTTACTCTCAACCAAGGTTCTCTATCATTCTCATTTTATGTGGATCTTGAGGGGGATTGGCAGCGGATCGATTGAATGAGAGGTACAGTTTTGAGTGACTTGCGGTGGAAACCTCCGCCCACTTGAGCAGGCACTAAAATGAGTCCCTGATCATGCTCTCTTTGTTTCGGGTTTCTTACGTCTTGGGTCGCTTACTCACCTTCATCTTCTCGTAGGCTGAATATCGAGCAGCCCTACAGCTGGCGAGCCACGCCGGCAAGTCCGGAATTGGGCGCTCCGGTTTTGGGGGGGTCCTGGGCGCTGCTGAGCAGACCCCCGAAGGAACGGGAAGAATTGATGAGAACGAAGTCAAGTATCGAATGGCGCAGTGCCACCTGTCGCTCAATGAGATGAGGGCGGCGCTCCAGGAGGTGAGATTGGAGACTTTGATATGCTTGCAGGATTTACGCATTAGGAACTGCATATGTCGATGAGAGTTTATGCGTGGTTCTGCGGTCGAACCATGATAGTCAAGTTGCTACGAGGATTCGGAGTATCGGTTTACTCCCCTGACTCCTGCTTCGAAACGAGTCTACGACGTTAAAGGAGAAACGAGTTTGGCCTTAAGCAGGTTGTGGGTGCTTCGATGTGAACGAGTTAAAACTAAGTTCTGGGGCTGCAGGGTTCGATCGATGAAAGTCCAACGTTCTATCCTGCATCTGTGTGCCTTTTTCATCACCCTGCAATGTTTTCGAATCCAACGCGGTTTGGACATGCTAGCTGTAGATTGACCCTTGAAACCCCGTTCTGAATCTGGATCCGGCCGTTTGCAGTTAGAAACGGTTCCGTCCCGTGCCCGCACCTTGGCGATGAACCTCTGTCTGGCGCGGTTATACCAATATCATGGATACGACAGGTGGGCTCTCTCTCTCCCGTTGGCTTTTCTCTTGACCGGCACCTTATCTATCCTTACACCGACCTCATCTGGCCATAGATAATCTGCACCGCTGCCGTTTCCTGCCCTTTGACGCCACAATGGCGTCTTTCAAAGTTGCGGTGGCCTTCGTTGCCCTCTCTTGGTTGTCCCCTGTTCCTGGAGTTCTCGTCAAACCTGTGTGCGCCGGAATGTGGCGTGGCTGGGGACAATCGCGAAACTCTTTGTGCACGAATCTGGTTGCTGAGAAGTGGGGGCGTTGATATGGTTCATAAGTTGCGGACGATCTATCCAGGGAGTCTACCCGACCAAGTTCGTGCACCCACATGACTTAGGCTTCTGGGTTAAGCCCAAATCCCCGGGTTGCCAATTAAGGACAGGCACGACAAACATTTCATCACGATTCCTAGGCTGCCCTTAATCTTGGCCCGGCATTTGAGCCAGGGCTTGATTGGAAAGGGTTCTAGACACCGGAAACAAACCTCGACCAACTCCCGGGCAGTTGTATCGATGAAGATTCTTCGTCTTGTGCAGGGCCGCGATTGCATGCCACCGAGAGTGCCTTAGGTGAGCCCCGTGCAGCCTATGAGTTATCCACACGACGCCTTGCAATTCAGCTCCACCTTCAGTCAGTTCGAATAGGCCCAGACTGCAGATTGTGTGAATATGCACTTTCCTTGGATCGACGAACGCACTGCTCTTTAATGTTGATTGCACTTTGCGATCGATCAACAGATGAAAGAGCTTGATGACATGACCTCCGTGATTATTTGACGGTTCACTTTGCTTCATTGACAACTTATATCTCAGCACAAATTACGAGCAATAAATTGATGCGAACTCACCTTCGATTGTGCTCCTATGCCCAAAGGTTTCGCGTGTCCATAGCTCCTGGTGGTTTGACATTCGTCCGTTCTGCACACCGACGAACTTTGAAAAGCAGTTAATCAGTTCGACGTGTTTGCTTCCTTGCAACGCAGATGCGACCGGCCCGCATGCATTGCCACGTCATGATAAGAGTCTCAGAATTGTTGTGAACGTTTTAACGTCTTGTTATGTCACTTCAAATCGACGTTCCCCATCACTTTCTGCAGGCAGTGCCCGTACATGTTGGAGTGCCACGTGGCACTCGCCCGGCTGCGCACGCCGACGCGCGAGATCCAGGACCTGCTCCCAATGCCGCCCCCGCCCGTCTTCGGCTCCCGCGATCTTTCGACCGATCCGCTCGACCCCGCTCTCTGGCTTCAGGTCCGCTGGACGTCCGCTTCGAAATCAAACTTCATTCAATCTTAAAAGCATGAGGCTGACAATCGAGCGTAAAGATCGCCGGGCGTACCTGGAGTCGTTTGGGTGTCGGACGTTCGCTGCGATTTGCGGTTTTAGGTCCGCATAGGGAAGGGTTTCCGACTTGATCTCACCGGTTGAGGTTGGGTGTCGGACGTTCTATGAAAGCTCCGCCCATCTACGCTGCTCGGGCCTGCGTCCTGGTTGTAAGACTTTGTGTGGCCTCAAAAATAACAAACACGGGATGCGAGATCAGAAATGATCTTCCGCCGCTTGAAAGGGAGGGCAAGGTGCATCGTTGAAAGTTTTCACGGAGAACCGCCGCTGCCGAGAATCTTCGAATGCCGTCGTTCATCGCTTGTCTCATTTGGAAGGCCCGCCACCGCCTCTGACAGTCTTCAATCAATCGCTTATTCCACGTCCTATGATTCTCGATACGTTTGATACAAAGCTGCTTTGACAGGGCCATTCCCCCAGGCAAGGCCATCGAAGTTCTACCCGAAATCACATACTTCACACACCGAATCAACTCTAAGCGCCATTCCAACATCGCTCTGAACATTCCCACCCGTACCGCCTATGGTTCTAGAACCGAGAGTCTCCTCATTTCTCCTTTGCAGCAATTCGTGGAGGGCCACGTGGCAGCCGCGGCGCACGAGCACCGCAAGGCACGTGCCCACTGGGGGGCGCTGCAGGAGCGCTTCCCCGGGGCGCAGCACCTCATGCTCGAACAGGCCAAGGTGCGGCGCTCGTTTCGTTTTTCCCTCCTCTTCTTTTGCGTTTAGCGTTGTCTTTAGGTTGTCCCTTCCGTTTATACTTGCTCCGTGCTCGTTCCATTTGCTTCTCACCTCCTGTCTTTGTTTCGTTCTTCCCTCCGTATCTGTACAAGCACCTTCCAAAGTCGTGATGCGAAAAGCGGACGCTCACGCAGGTCATGATTGGACGTTCTATTCTTCGCCTTGTTGTCACGATACTGTTTCTGCTTTTTTTGAGTCTCTACCGCAACCAAGTTGGCCGCAGCACTCCATGCTCGAGATGATCAACGACGGGCGCTCAAAAAGCGTCCGTGCTTTCCATGCGTCTATGCATGGCGAGTCCGCTGCGTTTCAAGGCTCACGTGCTTCAGGTAGATCGCCGCGTTTGTCGCACTCAAACATTCAGTCCCTATTGGCCGGATTTTCTTGAGTGCCTCCGGTCTGCCCGGTTTAGGCCTTTTGTTAGTAGGACAGAGTTCTGCTCCGCTTTCTCGCTTTTGAAGCCATCGACGATCCGGAATGCTTAAAAATTGGTGACCACGCGGTTGGACAGCCGGGAATTTGTAGTTTCCGTGCCCCAGGCGTTCTCAAATCGTGGCGATCTACCTGCTTACGATGGCGCTCATGACAGGGCGCCCCATGCGATAACGCCGAATGATGCTGTCTTGTGCGTGTCGCTGACTTTCCTTTGATCTAGTGAAAGCCCTCGTTGGAACGGGTCATTCATACCGGATTCCGCATGGCTCCTGGGTTTGTAAGGGAAGGCGCGTCGTTCGGCGTTGACTCCGATATGTGCGTGTCAAATTGGATAGACCAATGGATGCAGTACACCGATGCAGTTCGACACGTCCGAAGCGAGAATTATCGTCCAGCAAAGCCCTCGCTTTTTATTCCCTGTCGAAAGAAAGCGTTCTCCGACCCCCTTCTGTAAGCGTGCATATGTTAGTAGATACGAACTTAAGAATCGGAGTCTTTAGCGGCTAGGACGTTTCACCCTGATCTTGTGTGCTTGACCTGACGACAATCTTGGAAGAATTAGTTGCAAGGACGTCCAAATCAGGTTTCACGTGTCTTACAGGCTGAAGCAGCGTCCGACGCCGTCTCTGACGCGTGCGTGACGTACCAAAAGGTGCGGCTGATGGACCCGGGAATCCTCACGCAAATGGACCGGTACGCGTTTCTGCTGAGGTCACAAGGCGAGATTGCTGACCTGAACAAGTGAGTCCAAAGGCGTGCTTCTATGGCTTCTGGAATTTTGGGCTTTGAATCTACGTATTTTTCGGATCGTGTCACATCTGAGGTTGCGAGATAGGTCGAGAGTTTGGATCGCTGCGCCATGCCGCTGAGGGAGTGTCAATCTGTGCAATCGAGCTCGTGGATTGAGTGCGGGGTTCATAGTAGATCCTTGCCATTGCCCAGATGTACGTCTGAGAGAGACTGTTAAAGTTGCCAATGTCAGCGAGCGCTGGGTATCTCTTCTGTCAACATATCCACGTTAAGATTCCTTCAAAGTGAGGTCGATAAAATAATTTGCCCCACGTAAGTTGCTGCTGGTGAAGGAAAACCTAACCAGCCTGTCACACGATCTCCTGAGCTAGTTTCCTTTCTGAGGCACGCTTCTATATTGGTTTTGCAGACTAACCCAAGAGCTGCTGAGTACCGATCCCCTAGTAGATTTACACACGACCTCCTGAATCAGCTTCCCTCCTTTGACCACAGTTTACGTTGACCCTGCAGGCTAACCCACGAGCTTTTGAGCACGGATTACCGGTGCCCGGAGAGCTGGGTGGCGTCGGCCATCTTCTGGGAGGCGCGCGAGGACCTGCCGAAGGCGCTGACGTACGCAGACAAGGTGACGTGGCGCTGACGACGTCATCACTGTAGCACGGACCTTTGTCCGCTTCACCAGTCTTGCTGATGGCATATGCTCCTCGTCTCTACGTCAGTGACGTGACAAGAGAGTTGGTCAAAAGCATATGCGTTGGTTTCTTGAGCGGTATTGGTGCAAAGAGCGGTTAATCAGAGTAGCTGAGGGGAATCTGCGGTAAGAGAAGCGAGCGGAATGCTACGTGTGTTTTCAGATATGCGGTCTGCAGTTGTTGGACTGAGGTTGACAGAAGACGAAAGTAAGATTGTAAACAAGCGTCTTTCTTTTGTGCAGGCGATCAAGGCGAACGATCGACATGGGCTGGCGTACTATATACGGGTACGTCGTCTTGCGCACTCCCTTTGCATTGCCCCGCTTCAGACAGAACCTTGTGAACGGAACTTAAGAATCAACGTTGCGGAGCATAAGCTTCAGAGGCTCCCCTGTCGGATGAAAGCTCTTAAGTTCCTGCAGGTTTTCTGCGTTTGTATATGCGACCAGTGGTATATTGTTTTCCCCGACGTCGCAGCGTCTTTTGTTCATCCAAGAACAAATTCAAATCTGACACCCTCAAAAGACGACTGACGTCGATCGGGCTCTTGGAGTGCTTCAGAGCTCGTTTTGCATGCAATCTGAGGAGTCTCTCCTATTGTGTGAAAAACTGAGGACTCAGGGATGGTACAGGGGGATTTTTGCGTAAGTACGAATCAACATTTCCGTCGTCGTTCGTTACTGACAAACTTCTGGGCTTTTCGCTGCAGGGTAACTTGTGTCTCTCTATGGGTAGAGCGGAGGCCGCCGTCGCGGCCTTTCGGCGGTCCCTTCAACTTGACCCGACTTTGCAGGGCTTTGAAGGTGAGAATCGTTGCCGCGCCTTGCAGCTGGATCCGGTTGATAATTCTCTTACAGCTGATCCAAATCTGAAGTTGAAAACCTTCTCAGCTTTGTGTAGTTTCGCACTGGCGGAAAGGAAAAATTTGCCGATCAGAGCAGCTCTTGGCATCGGTTATAGAGTGGTGCTGTCCGAATTTTGGACCTCTGACTTTCGACCTGAATTCGAAGTACAGAGGTTCTGATGCCTTTCCTGTTGGCCCCGGGTAACTTTCAGGTTAGCCCAGCCTCGAGGGAACAGGAGGACTTTTGCTACGACGGGGTCTTTTGCCACTTGTGCGACTCACCTCTTTCCACACACGCAACTGAAACAGGGTCCTCTCTTCTGACCCTGTGTTCTGAACACGTGGGCGCTGGCCGAACGTCGCTCGCTGAGAACCAGCTGGCTGAAAACGACTTCTGATCGCCGTGCAGATTTTGAAAGCTCTCTCGAACGTACTTAAATCCAAACGTTGGCTTACTACGGAGAATCTTCAAATCGCTGGAGCTACAATGTCTTATAGCAAGTTCATACAGATATAGCCCGTGCCGTTTTCTCTTCGTTCAGGTCTAGTCAAAGCGTCCCTGTCCGTAGCCAAGCCGAAGGAGGCGCTAGTGGTCGCCAAGGAAGCCGCGAAAGCGATGCCGGGCTCCGCGCGGGCGGTGTGCTTACCGGGCGTTGCGTACATGCACCTAGACCAGGGACAACGGGTAAGGGCCACTTCGTTCATCTCGATAACCCCTGGCGCAACGCGTGTACACCCTTTGCAGTAAGAGACGTATGCCCTCGCCCCCGGTTTAGCTGCAGCGGCTGCATAAGGGGGGGCCCACTTTGACAGCAATAGGTAGAGTCCACTTCAGATGTAGACGCAAGACCCACTTTTAGAAACAGGAGCGAAGGGTCTGATTCTGGGTCTTGCGATCGCGAACGTGGGGGTGCGAGGGGACCGAGAAATTTACAGCCTCCCACTCCCTATTTCAGTGTGGACAATCGTCTCTATCAAGACAGCGCCCGGTCATCCAACGTAAGGCGGGTGACCTGCAAAACCACGGACAACGTCAATGCTGCTGAGTATTTCCTTCAGCTACAGCGTTTCTCAAGCAATCTGCCAATGTTTGACGCCACTTGAATCGGACGAAGGTCGCTCATTCCGGTCACACCTAATGCAGGCCCACGCCCAGTTCGAGCGGGCGCTAGCGGTGGATCCCAAGTGCCTGGAAGCGATACTGGGCCTGGCGGAGCTGTACCAAATGCAGGACCGACTAGGGGACGCACAACAGCTGTAAGTGACTTCAATTAGTATTTTCGGTGAAGGTGGTTGTCGTTGCTGCCCTTGCTGTGCCTTACACAGCTCCTTTTTCCGCTTCCTCGGATTTAATGCGCATCGATGCTGCTAGAAGGTTTCGAATACTACTAACCCTGTCACAGATTTCATCGCTTTGAGTTTTGTCGAAGTTATGCCAGCGAGAAGGACGACTTTTCTTAGAAAAACAAGCAACGGACCTTTAAGTGAACCACACTACCCTCTTTCGTAAAGGCGGGCGTCGCTGCTGCCTTTGCTGTGCCTAACGGAATATGCTTTCTAAGCGCTTGCAAACGTTTCTTTTTGAAGCTGCTAGGAGGGTCTGATCGCTCTCAGCCCTCTTACAGACTCCAGTCTATCGAAGCTTTGGCTTGTATTCAAAGGGTTGCCTGACGAGAAATTCCAGTTTTCCGACAAGCGACGTTTGGCACACCAGCAGCGCGGTGTCAAGAGCAAGGACCCCCCAAGCGATCCGCAAAAGCGGGAACTGGGTTGCCAGCTGGCATCTCGATGTCCTGTACACCCTTGGAGATGCCCACAAACTCTTTCGCATCTCAAATCGACAATGCTTCCCAAAGAGAGGCTGAATAATCACCTACCTTGCAGGTTACAACGGCATCTCGAAACGCACACGAAGAACCCACTTAACGCGCGATTAAAGCTACCTGTCGACTAATAGCAACTCAAATCGAAGATGCGAAACAAAGAGAAGCTGAATTCATACCTAACTCGCAGGTTACAACGCCATCTCGAAACGCACAAGAAGGACTTGGTTAACGCGCAGTTTTAGCTACCGGTCGACTAACACCTCATCAAAGCTGATTGCAACTCAAGTTGATGATGATGCTCAACGAAGACAGGCTGAATCAATACCTCGCTTGCAGGTTACAACGACACTTGGAAACGCACAAGAAGGACTCGGTCCACTCGCGGCTGGCGGGCGTGCTCATGGCGCAGCGCAAGCACAGCGAGGCGTTGTCGCACTTCCAGATCGCGCTCGCGATGAACCCGCGCAGCAAGGAGGCGCAGGCGGGGCTGGCGCGTCTAGAAAAGCTCATGAAGGTGGGGGGGAGGGATAGAATTTGGGTTTGGGTTTTGAGGTTTTGCACAGACGTTGTGGCATTGGAAAATTGGGTTTGATTTTTGAGGTTTGTATTGGGGTTGCTGATGGGCTGAAACTCTGATGGGGCTGGCGCGCATAGAAATCTCATGAAGGTCAGGGAGGACTTTGCGGTTTTTCATCTGTGTTTTGTGTTCCGTGTTCTGTGTTGTGTGTACTGGGTCTGCTTTCTGTTGGGCTGCCGAGAGATTATTGGCGGGTAAAGAAGGATGCTGGGCAAGTCGGCAGGATACTGCGTTTGGAAGTATTTGGGTCAAGTACTAGAGATGGTACGAAAGCTAAGAAGAGCCAGAGGAGGAAGGTGAGGCGCTACAACGAAACGACTTTCCGGAGAGTCAGCACGTGCATCCAGTTTCGTAACTGGTCGCCTAAAATCGTGCGCTGTTTGCGCAGGGGTTGGACCCCGATGCGGAAGAAGACGAACTAGAGGAGGAAGACGAGGGGCAGGAGGGAGACGACGTGGACGACGGAGGCGAGGACGAGGGGGCGGGCGCGTTTATGTAGAAAAAAATGACGTGTACAGACGCTAGAAATGATTGTGTTTGGCTAGAATAAACGTCGTAGCCCAGGTCGGCATAATTAAAAGTCGGACATGCAGCCGACCGTCCTCTTTAATCTGCCACATCAGTTAGTGTTGAAATTGAAAGGGAGCCCATTCTGTTGGTTTTTGTCTCCGGGCCCGGTTCAATCACCAACTATGCATGCCACTGGTGTTTCGGACTCGGTAGATGTGCGCTCCATTTTTAGCACTCTCATTGAGAGTCTGCATGTTCAAGGGCGAGATGACCGATGCCTTCAATTCCATTCCGGCCATGATGTGCTCGCGGTTAGCATCCAAACCCGGGCCTGGCCTGTCGACATTAGTTCTCCGAGGTATGATCCTGTGGCCCTTGATTCTACAGCTTCAAGCTTCATTCAAGTTCATGACAGACGCAGGCACTGAAAGGTTTGGCAATTCTAAACATCATTAGAAGAAGCTTGTCGAGATATTGACGCGTTCGATCTTGATTGACACATATGTCATCGTATGATTTACAGCATGTAACGCGGTGAGGGCCTAGAAGCGCCGGCCTTGGTCAGCTACACAGGCACGAAGAGCTAGCGGAAATTATAACTTAGAGCGGATCGAGGCAGGTACAATATTGTGTCCAACCTAATCGATTGCACCAAATTTGCATAGCCGATGGATGTATATAAGCTCACATATTCGGCTCAAGGCACTCAACGAAGTCCGCCGTGCACGATCGAATTGCTCTGCAAGATATTCTTTCATCCCGTCAATTAGATCATGCGTTGATCAGACAATTCATGGGGCGGCTAGCCTAGTCAACTGAGAGGCCGAAAGAAGACTCTGAGTCTTGAACCCGTCTTGAAATTGTACGGCATGTACTTCCCCATGCGTTTTCTCTTACACGGATCTGAGCATGTATCCAAGGATCGGTATGTTTCTGCGAAAGATTACGGTGGCATCTAGCTGGGGCTCTTGGGGAGACCACGGAGCTGGCCCTAGTGCAAGATCGGGCCGGGGAGCTAAGAGGCTAAGTTGCCAGACTTAATCTCGCCCATGTTGGAGTTGAAACCATTGGCACGACTACGGAAGGGCGCTGAAGCCTTGCTTAAGTTCCCTTATCAAAAGTACAAGGTAGCTAGCATGAACATCGAGTACAGCCCCTCCTCTCCCCCACCATTTACCTTTTCACAAGGACGTTGGGGCAATGTGACGGGGACGGAGCCCCCCTCATGCTGATGAGCAGAACACAAGAACCGAGGTGGCGCCCATAACTGCGCTTTTATAACACACGCGCACATGTCAACTGGTTCACATAAGCGGAGGAGGGAAAGAAGCAGAGGGGGGCGAAGCTCCCCTTAATGTTCCTTTTATTTCGAGGACACCGAGGGAGGACCGAGGGCCGTGTGGGGGGATGGGGGTGATGTGGGGGGGCCCGAGCCCCCCTGCCCCCCCACTCTGATGGGCAGAACACAAGAGCCGACGTAGGCGCCCATGGCCGTGCTAAACACTAGCAGTAGTAAACACGCCTTTGTCTGACTACACAATAGGAGGAGGAAAGGTGGGGGGGGGGGCGAAGCCCCCGGCCCTTTTTCCTTTCCATTGAGGGCATTGAGGGTGTG